>CAEGAF010168375.1:0-38878 GCA_903067075.1 Micropoecilia bifurca | reverse complement strand
GTGACCATCGTCCGGCCGCCCCATTCCAGTCGCGGAAGCCTCTCCTCGCCGACCGGAATCGGATTGTTTTGTTGACAGTCTTTATGTCAACAAAGTAGCTTTAGACATTTATCCGGGTTGATTTGGCTAGTTACCCAGGGACCAGCACCTATACATTTAAAGCCGTGGGGGGGGAAGAGAGACAGAGGCTGCGGCGGCAGCGTGTCGGTTGGTCTGTGCTAACCAGAAAGCAGTTGGTCACAATTTCGCAACACCAAAACCGTGAGTGAAACAATGACTAGTGCAGCTATATAAAGAACTCGGGACCAATTTTTTATTATTAGACATCCATATTTGTAGTGAACGGAACAAATCATGTCCCGTTCAATACCGGACGGGTGGCAACCTAACTATGGCGTCTATTCTATGCGCCTTATAATGCGGTGCGCCTTATATATGAAAAAGGTTTTAAAGTAGGCCATTCATTGGAGGTGCGCTTTATAATCCGGTGCATCTTATAGAGCGGAAAATACGGTAATCAATAATAAAAAGAAAAACAAACAGCAGTTCTTTTTATTTTATTAATGCCAGGGAAATGAGTTACGACAACCCACATGAGGTGTTCATGAAGTTTTTCTTGTCATATTACAACCACAAATTCTCAGTAGAATTTTGAGTGGGTTTTATGTGACCAACATGAAGCACTGAATAAATTTAAAGTGGGGGGAAAAATCAACTTTCCCTTTTTGTGAATGAATATTTAAAGTGTTCTTTCCATTTTTGTTCAGCCATCCTGAGTTAATACCTTGTACAACCTTTTTTGCTTCTTTTTGGTTTTGACTGCGTCTCTGCTTCAAGCGCACCGATCCCAGTATTCTGCCCGATCGCCGATCTTTAAAAACCTTGACCTGCCAATTCTAATTTTCAATTATACCATTTTGCTTTGTGTCTGGAAAGTTGCTAAATATAGCAACAAAGCCACAATTAAGCACCGGCCAATCGACCAAAATGAATGAAACTGGGCCGATTTATCAGTGCATACCTAGTCTCTACAAGAGTTACTTATCTAGAGATCAGACTTTTGCTCCCTCTTCTTTGCAAAACAAGCTCAGTTAGATTGGATGGACGGCACTTAATAGATACTCAATTAGATTTAGGTCAGGACTTTGATTAGGCCAGCCTGTGATAGTAATACACTTTGACCTAAACCTCTTATTTAGCAGTTCTGGATGTATTTAACATTGACATCCTGATGAAAGGTGAAGCTCATTCTCAACTCTTGTTGAATCTCTAACAGGTTAAGACATGATTTAGTGCCATCAACTGTCACTCCTGCTTCCCCACAGCATGATGTTGCCACCACCATGTTTCGTGGTGAGAAACATACTTTTTATGTTGTCTCAAAGCACTGGACTTTATGTGGTGTCAAATTTCATATATATATATAATTTTATTTGATTTTTTTAATTGTCGCTCTTTCTTATAAAATCCCAACATTGTGGTCTGTGGCTGCAGCGTGACAATACGTGAAGCAGCTGAAGGGGGTGAAGAATTGTTCGAGGTACTGTGTCTGCACAGGTCTTATAGGACGTCTTTCCCTCACAGAGCTGGCTAAGTGGGTTTTAAGAAGCTTCCTCTTAATATTTGGTGCGTGTCTCCTAAGCAAGCCTTCAGTACTGCTGGAGGAAATAAAAAAGATCACATTCCATTACATTAATCACTGCAAGTTAATGTGATTATATGTACTTTATATTTCCCTTCTTAACGTCCCTTCCCTTAACGGCATAATCAATGACCGTTTTATATTCATTGAAAAAAGTTCAGCGGATATGAAAATAAGCCCCTCGCGACTTTCCCTTTTTTAATCTACTCTGGGATCTGGAATTGGTAATTAAAGAGTCTGTCCTCCCTATGTGTCTCCTAAAAGAGACACGTAGGGCCTGCTTTTAGGGGTCTGGGCACCATCTAGCCCCCCCCCCACCCCACCCCTCGGTCTCTGCTGTGCTTAAGTAGGTGTGAAAAGCATTGTCAGTGTGGTTGGGATAAAGCTCCGCCATTGGACGCCGTTTGTCAGAGTTGACCCCTGCTCTCCCTTAAAATGCACATAGGCACACGTAGATAAAAGATCCAGGGGAAGGTTGGTTAGAATAATCAGGAACAAAAGTTGAGAGCGGAGGCCTTTCTGCACATCCATTTTTTTCCTTTAGAGAAGTGTGGAGGGGGGCTGTTTTCATCTCTCTGAGGACGAGGGAGATGGAGGGACAGAGATAGAGGGAGTTGCTGAGGTGGAGGGTTGTTTAAAGCGTCACTCAGTGTGATGGAAAGCCACATGGTTAAAGCCTCTGTGAGGGCCTAGACAGGACTGCGGTGAGGAGCTGGATGGGGGGCGAACACCCGAAAGTGACGCTCCTACGTGCTATGAAAAGATGGAGACAGGAAATGCACAAAAAACTGCTATGATTTCCAGAAGGAGAGAAAGAAAACAAGCTACTTTAGCTGTAAGTGTAATATGCTAGTGTTGAGAAAACAGAAAGAAATAAAAATCTACTCTAGCTACATAGCACTACATGTAAAAGGAGCTGGGTTTTTTTCTTTTTTTCTTTTGATAATGTACACTCCTGGAAATCAATTTTTAGCTCTGACAAAAAACACCTAATCAGATGTTCCTCTGAAGAAATACCTGGAGATATTACTAAATTGTTTTGTGGGGGTCGCCACTGTGTTCATAGAGTCGAGCTTCGGCGATAACCTTTCATACGAACCTTCGCAGCTAATCCATTTTATTGATTGTGTTCCCACCTGTGTGAAAAACAGCGCAGCGGCCGAGGTGTTTAGAAGCCACGTATCGGGGGCCATATCACACCTCTTTCCTTTCTGATTGCATGAGACAGAGCAGCACGGGCAAAAAGCCACCTCTAACACACGCACCTTATCAGCCGGTTGCTTTATCTTGTGATCTGGTCCAAGGATCTTAACTGCTCTGGACCTCGGGGCAACGACGCACCGTAAATAGCTCAGCAGCGGTTATGCAGGAAGAGATCTGCCAGACAATGTGTGGGAAAGTAAAATTCTGGTCAAATCTTGGGAGATAAGATAGAAAATGTTCATTTTAATGTTAATGTTTATCAACTATAAATATCGGCCTATATATCTGTGTCTTTCTCTTTTTGCTGTCTGTCTCTGTGTGTCTTTTTATCTGTCTAGCTTTCTGTCAATATTTCTATCTTTATATCATCTATCTTTCTACCTCTTTATATCATCTATCTTTCTACCTGTCCACTTCTAAGGCTTTTTTCTCTATGTCTCATGTGTTACAATTTTGTGTCATCAGGTGAAAACTAGTACAATATCAGATTGACATTCCTAATAGCCGGACATTATGTCACATTCTTTCAAATTCAATCAGTTTTGTACCATTTACATTACATTTGATTATATGAAATACACATTATTCACAGGAGCCTGTCAGTTTAGCCCCTATCTGTATTTGCCAAGGCTGTCCACTGTTTTGAAACATTGCGGTCCACACCATGAGAATCACCTCTTCAAACGGACCACACTTTTTTCCCTTCCCTCAATTTTCCATTGATCTGCTTCTGTGTCTCACTTTAAGCAGCCAACTTCTTTTACCAATTCATACAGAAACTCTCTCAGTTTCTGCTTTAGATTCCTGACCCTGATAGCATTTAAACTCTATCAGTTGACTCTATTCATTCGGAATCACATAATTCTGTTGAGCTGACTAAGTGGGAGCCCAGATTGCTTGTTACCACAAGACCTTTGAGGATAGTGTAGCATCTGTAGCCATGCAGATCTATGCAAGACAAGACCTCTCTGAGCAAGATGAAAATCTACCGAGGATGACCTCCGCCATTTGGACCGGAGGTGTTGGAACAACAGTGTACGGGACTGACGGCGGCCATCAGGTTAGCCGTGGAGGCAAAAACATTCACCAAACTCCTCTCCCCCCCAGTTGACACGAACACTGGTTTTCCCACATGAAAGTCTGATGCATTCCATCTTCAGCGCCCTACGCGACCCGCTGCACTCCGCATCATCACTCACACGCCGCACTGTGGGCGCTTCATGTGGAGGGAAGTCGGACGTAGATGTGAGCCGAAGAGTAGTTCAACGTGGCCGTAACTCCCACAGATGCTAGGCCGCTGTCGGTTTTGTTTACTCTAGCACCCTGGGTTTTTTTTCTTGTTTTTTTTCTTTTACGTATTTAACAATGCCGCGCTTAAAGCCTTGACCGTGAAATTTTCTGCTTATGAGGTGAACTCTGAGGGTTTACCGCCTGAGCTCTGCTGACCTCTGCCTGTCACCAGCGCTTGACAAAGACGGGTGCCTCCTGTTCTCAGCAAGCGAGCGAAACACGCGCGTGAGAGGAAGAGACGAGCAGACAGCCGTGCTGTAGGTACAGTAGCGTGGCGGAGCAGACATCGGTGTCGTCCAGGTCAGACAGGGCCATCCATCCTCTAAAGCCCCAGGGAAGAGAGAGAGGGAGAAAAGACGATGAGAGAGAGAGAGCGTGGAGGAAAGACGTAGTGAGTGCATGAGGAGGAAGAGAGAGAGATGTGGGGTGTGGGGGGGTACTGATGCACTGTTTCTCTTAACTCTGTCAAAGCCACTCCATTGTGCTCCCTTGTGCAGTGAGTGGAAACCAATCTGTCATCGCTCCACTAGCCAGCACACTGGAAGAGGGCTAGACTGCTGGAAACACAAGTCTATTCAATGTGAAATGTAACTGAAATCTGAGCTGTTGGATAGCTGGATCGAAAAAAAAGAAAAACCTTGATGTTAGATTTTTTTTTTTTGAACCCCGCTCTCCCACACACTGTGAAATGAGGGCTGAGTACAGTATTTGAGTCGAAGCGAGATAGGTTTCTCTCATATCTTGCCCCCTTTTCTTCCCCACAGAGAGGTGATTGACATGTTTTGTTGATAGAACTCTATCCAAAGCAATGTGTGGTTTGCATAGGCATGAAGGGCTTCAGTTAAAACCTCCTTGTGCGAAATCACCCTGCAAAAGTCGGACTGCTTTTGTTTAAATTTCTCTTTCTGGCACCGATGGTATTTAGACAGTCACAGTGACAAGACAAAGCCTTCCGGCGCTACTGTACGAGTTTCAGCTTAGCTTTCTTATTCCCATTCGCATCCCCATCTTCCTCACACCTGTCACCTGCTGTTTGCGAACCCCAGCGTCAACATGGCCTCCCCCCTCAGCTGCCCTGATCTTGCTAAGCCTGCATACCGTTGAATAGCGGCCACTGATGCTGTGTTCCAATGCCGTTCGGAGTCATCGCTCCCCCTCTCCCTTTTGCACCATTTTCCCCTGTAATCTCCCCACTCCTCGCTGTTGTGGGGTGGCATGGCCGCTGCTCCCGCCACTATTTTCCATCCCCTCTCCTTCACAGAATCAACACCTCCACCATTTTAATCCTTTTGACCCAAGCCCTGTGTGTTTCCCTGTATCAACAGCTTCTGGAGATTACATCCTGCTTGCCTCCTTAGAGCCGCAGGCTTCAGTCAGTCGGACTGCAGCTGCCCGGCACATGCTAGGGTCTTAGTCAGACACTGCTGGGTGAGATAGCCACTGTGGCTAGTTAGCTCGGTCAGGGTCAAGCCAGAGAGTGGGCAGGTTTGAAGAGCAGTGGGAGAAGGATAGTAGGGAGTTATGAAGTAACAGAGGCGTTTTGGAAACTTAAAGTGAACTCTGGAAGTTTGGTTCTTATGCTTGGACAGACCAAATCAGGAATTTTACACGGCAAAATTAAAGGAATGGTGTATTTTGATGTATTCATTTTCTTACCTGTTGTAGATAGATGGTGTATCGTGGTGAGTTTGTAGAATAGTCGAGAAATCTTCACAGTAAATCTGAGGAAATCCAGTTTTAGCTCATTTTAACTAGTTAGCTTCATCCAAAGTAAACAGATTCACAGATCTTCATTGGCAGATATCAAACAACGCATTTTAAAGTTACATTGTTGGAGGTTGTCTGAAATCATCCATCATGTGGAGCTAAGTCTGCCTGCCAGGAGATGATTAGAGACTCACCAGTCATTGAATCAATTGGCAACTTTTTTCTTGATTATCTATGATCTAAATGAGGTCTCCTTGTTCAATAAATGCATCAAAACTGGGAACTGGGATGTATTTGATGTCTCTAACAAAAATGCTTAATGTAAACAACTCAGTCAGAAAATTGGTCAAATTTTAAAGGATGTTTATGGTTTATAGGAAGACCAACTACATGTGTTGCTTAGCTTAGCTTAGCTTAACTGCGGAGTGCAGTATCGCCTCAACCAGTATTAGACCCTGGTCACACAGAAATAAAAAATGAAAACACTACTGTGGTTGTTTGTTTTTATGTTCGGCTTAAACTGAAGTATGACTTCTTTTTTTAGAAAAATTTTCAACTATTTCCAATGTCTGCTTCTATTGTGGATAGAACCCTGATCCATGTAAACGCACGTCATATTTGATTAACGAATTTTGTGCCCCCGTAAAACGATACATTTGTATTACATAATCTGAAAGCACTTCAATTGTTTAGAAACCACTTGATAGAGCTTGAAGCCTCTTAACAACTTTGTAGATTTGCATGGATTTTGTTATGCTAAAAATAAAAACCACAACAAACTTGAAAGTGTTTGTCTTGTGAAAGTATGTAGTTGGCTATTATTCGCTAATATATCCAAGTTGCTGACTTTCATGTATTTGTTATGCGTCTCATACATATTGCTCATATTTACAGGCCAAATTTAACTAAGAAACATTTTGATGAAATGTGGCCAACACTGTCCTGTAGCACTACCAACATGTTTGATTCTATATCAAACCTGTAGCTAGCTGCTTTTAGCTAAAATCAACTAGAATATCTAGCAGGTATGATTGCTAGTAAACTTCTAGCTGTTAGGTGCTATTAGCTACAATAAGATAATAGCACCTTTCCATTGCTTTGTAGTTTCCTTCCATTTTCCACAATTTCACTGTGAAATGATGACATATTCTTATTATAACAGATGACATTATTGATCATAATATCACAGGACCTGCCTTCAAAACCTATCCCTTTAAATTCAGTTTTTCTTTCGTAGAAAGTGTATTTCTGATGCTTGCAGCCACCGTTCTTGGGGAACTTTCCTTCCTATGCTTAAGACCTTCGAGTGCTACAGAAAGAAACCCAGTGATTTTCCTTTAAGCAGGAATTTGGCAACAGGGGAGGCATAAAACTCCCTTTTAACAAGAGGATAGCCATCTGCCAGACCCTGCTGGAATGAAGGGAGGGCAAAGACAGAAAGGCCAGAGTTCAAAGATCACATTGAGAAATATGAAACAAATCAATTCATCTATTTGTTGCAGACTACATTTTCAGAAAATTACATACCCAAGAAGAGCTGTTGCAGTTAATATAGCATCAGTTTCCTTTTTTACGCAAAGTTAGAGCTGATCTGTAAGTGAACACTCCTCTTTCATGTCCTTTTTCTGTTAATGGGGGTTTTCCTCTTTATTGACGCAAACTTACGTGATCACTACATTTCTTCCTCATGCTCACTTCTCCTGTGGGCCACATTAAACAGAGCCTCCCGACCCAGACTGTAGCTAAATGAAAGCCTATCGGCATGTTGCCCCCTCATATCGGAGAGCGGGCCCTGTCGTACAGACGGCCTGTAAACGCTGATTAGTGAGCATTTTGATTAAAATTCAAACACGTGCGATCCTCTGGTGGAGCCAATCGCCCTCCTCCTCCTACGCCTTCTTTCCTTGTTGCGTCTGTGCGTGAACATACAGTGAGACGTACATTAACACACACAGACGAAATCCTCCCCTCCCCGCCTCCGTCTAGTCGTACCGTTCTTATGCCTCAGCAGAGTGCAAGGCTGATTTAAGGGGGCCCTTACAAATGGGAAGGTTGCGAGCGAAGACAAAAACCAGAGACAAATCACGCCGTGGCCGCCTTCAAGGTTCCACCGGCAGAGCCGCACAACTGCGGGGGGCTGGTGAAAAGCGGGCAGAACGGTGAAAAATACACACACACTCCATCCTGTCACAACGCTTTTGGCTTATCTTGAGTGACTGTCAAGACTGCAAATATCGGGGAACGGACAGAAATATATAAAATTAATAAGCCGCTGGATGTTGTCGGGAGTTACGACGCTTCATAAATCCTGGTTTGATCGTGGCGGACAAGGCTTAAACCCGTTGCTTCCTAATGCGCACAGCAAGTGTTTTGGACTGGATTTTCTTCTGTTTTGAAGATAGAAGCCCTTAGCTGGCAAAAGTAAGATTTCTCATCCACCCCTCCCTTTTTTTCCTTTTCCCTTTCATGAGTGACAAATATTAAAAAGAAGGCCTGAGGGAAGTTGGCAGCCGTTACCACCTCTAATAGAAGGGCACAGGCGGAGCAAGGTGAAACCGGGGCCAAAGGCAGAGAAATGATGTTCAAAGAGAAGCGAGCGGGAAAAAGAGAAGAGGGAGGAAATGCTCCGAACTTATCAGGTGTACTTCCTCCGTCGGGTTAGGGGGTCCTGGAGGTTTTGTTTGTTTGTTTGTTTCTCATACTGAGGGGATGGATGCTATCTCTCTCGCCATCCAAGCAGGTCTACTCTGTCGAGTGCCGCTGGTAATATTTCATGTCAAGAATTAAGCCCGCCTGCCCACCGACTCCTTTCAACAGTTACACAGCCACTGCATCCATCACCGTCTCTCAATTACAATAGATATTTCACAAATGAAGAACTCTATTTGAAAGTGAAAGTGTAGAATTAACCATTTTTTTTCAATCAGACATTTCAAATGCAGTCCTAATTCCAGAAAATATAGCAAAGCCTTTAGTTTCACACCAATTTATAAATCTGAAACAGAAGCTAACATTAGCCGGATTAGCAGCTAACAGGAAGTCACTGGTTATCAGTGTTTACAAATGGTTTTCATCGTGTCTGTAACTCCTTCACATTTTTCTGATGTGTATCTAAAGTACTGACGCACTAACTATTCCAAAGGAAGCCAGGCGTCTTTTATGTTTACTTAGCCAAGTGTTGTCACCTAGTCTCTCAAAGCTAACGGGAAACTCAAGAACTACTTCCTTTCTGTCATCATAATGAGAGAGCTACACATTGATTCAGCATGTTTAATACTAGCTGCTGTGAGGAGCAGAAGAACAAACCATTCCCCTCAAAGTATAAGACAATATACAGTAAATCAGGATTCCTAAACAGTGTCCTGTGTTTTTATGTCCTGTGCTTTTATCTTTTTGGCAAAAATACAAATGACACAAACATTTGTTTCTGTTTATCTGGCCGTGTGCTCTTTAACCACAGGCATACTAAAAGCCAACACGGAACTGAATGATTTTCCCCAGTGTGAAAAATATAATTAAATGTAATGTTAAGCCTCCATCACTCGCCTGGTGTGACACTGTTTGAATGCCAGGTGGTACTTTTAAAGTGCCAGGTTGCATTTCTCCTGTGTGTGTGTGTGTGTGTGTATTTGTGTCATGTTGGTTTATTAAGCATAGCAACTAACAAATGCTATGCCTAAAAGAAGCAAACTGTGATTTTTATTTATCTTTTTTGCATCCCATATGTCCACTACTGACTCTCCAGTGTTGAATAACCAGAAACCAGAAACTCTTTCACACGGCTGATTAAAGACAAGCAGGGACATCCTGAAACATTACTATCCTTTAAGCCATTCCTGCATTGCTTTGGTGTGGTGTGCTTTTAGGTAGGACAATGGATTAGGGACCACATCCTCTTCTGAATACATGAGATTCTCTGTAAAAATGCTTGAAATGACCTATTTGAATAACTCAACCACCACATATCGCTTAAAATGCATCAATATGTATGTTAGAAACCCTCTTGCCACAACAACAGAAGCTAACATCTGCAGTCTTCCATGTTTCCATTCTTATGGTTGTACAGCCAATCAACAGCAAGGGAAAGTCAATGGTGATCCAGGATTGGCTGCTTTTCAAACACATGCCAATAACATGTCAAGTAGCATTGAGGTATTTCAGCTTCCCATGATGCATTTTTTTCACCCAAATATCTTATATATGCTTTACAAAAAGATCCATAGTGATTCTCCACACAAAAATCAATGAATGCCAAGTCCATTTTACCTTCATCTTCTTGCTTTATGGTGTGCCACAATGCCAAGCAACAAAAAAAGCCTTCACACCTCTTCAGGATATTCCTGTGGCTTATATATTCTCCAACTGACTGTGACAACTAATAATTTGGTACAAACACCGGCACACACTATTGATATTTACATAGATGAACTGCTGTTCTTTTTTTTATTTGTTTTTTTGGCGTGGGCCTTCGATTGTGGAAACACGACAGCACAGAAATCCTCTAATTAGACGGCTTCGCCCATTCTCTGAGGCTTCGCTTGTCAATAAAAGCGTCGTCAGTGACGACGACGCCCCTCTGAATGAAAGACTCTGCGGTTTTGAAGTGCAAAACGCGCATCACGTCGTCTCACTCAGCGACATCCAGATGAGACGAGTTGTCAGCAGAAGCGAAGTGACAACAAAAACATCTCTGGTGGACCAATTCGGGGTAATGACGCCCCCCCTCATTCCCTCCCCTCCCCCTTCCCTTGTTCTATTTGGGAGAGGTCATGCTTTTTGAACACGAGCTGTAGTAAAGTAAATTTATTCCACTTATTTCTTGTAACAGGACCAAAAAAAAAAGTAATGAGGTGTCGGAGATAAATATATGAAGACAATAAACTGTGCAGTTGTTCTCCTGTAGCCTGCTTTTTTGAGTCAATTAGCATGTTTTAGAGACTCCGAAGAATATCACCGGCTTTTCAATATGCCACATCTGACTTTCTTCTTTTTTTCTTTTTTTTTTTATTCACTTACATTGTGTGAGTTCTGTAGGGGATTCAAGGCACAACATCCATAATAGAGGGGTGCCATCTTTGTTGCAATTCTCTCCGACACTTTTTTTTTCTTCCCACTGCACACGCCTGTGGCGGTCGCCATGAATTATTCAACGGCTTCGTCCAACATGGCAACGCGAACGGGCTCAGCTGTAAACAGATTTTCTGCTCGCCGTCCTCACAGATTTAAAGCGCTCGGGCCAGCGTGAGAGCCAGAGAATCACGCGAGCGGCCCCGTTTGACCTTTTCTGGCTTTGACCTCACCTTAACTCAGAAAATCATCACTGTTTTTGGTTTATTGTTGGACCCTTTAAAGGTGGATAAGTGTACTCGTATTGCTCAGTTGTCTCATTTGTTTATTTCATCAGACACATTTGGTTTAAAAAGTAGTCGGATGGGATGATTTAGAGTTGATTTATTAAAGTCTAATAGAAAGAGAGTTAGACTCTGGCTATGGATAATCACTTTAGTTCCTCACTGACTATTGTGCCCTGAAATAGAAAATATGAATATTACATGGACTTCAAATCCCTGAAAAACGTTTTTCTTTTTTTTTTTCTAGAACAAGAAAATTGTCACATCCATTGCCATTACTGCTGCTCCCATATTTGGCTAATGGAGATTTCACATTATAGCACCATGAAATACGCTCAGCATTTAACCAAAAAAGAAAAACTTTTTAAACATCTCCCATAGGAACAAACGAGAGAAAGAATGGAATCTACCAGATTTGTTTTCTTCTTCTCCGTCTTTCTTTTCCCATCACGTCATTTTCGCTGCTGCATGGATGAGCCCTGACCTTGAACCACTTGTATCGACCCGTGCAGATCTGTGGCAGTGACACATGTCGCATGTTGGAGGAACGGGGGAAGCAGGAAGCGGAGGACACAAGAAGGGAGCGATCTTGGTCCGCCGCCCGGTCGGAGTCGGAGTCTGCCCCCCGTGTCAGAGGACGGCCATGTTTGGCCCCAAACACAGGCTGCACCTCATCCACTCATCTCAGCAAGAGAACACCTTTTGGGTGGTGGATGGAGTGGGGGGAGCAGTAACAGGGTTCAAAGCTGTGCTTAAAGTCTTGGGCATGTGGAGAAGAAGATGAAGAGTGGAAGGGAAGAGCAGGAGAGCTCGTCTCCAGATCCCGCTCTTGTAAAGCTGACCTGGCTGAAGCAGAGCCAAGCTTCCCTTCCCTCCTTCCTGTTGTGCGCCGCACTTGCTCTCTCGCACAAACTACAAAAGGCAAGGTGCTCCTCGCAAAGAGATGTTCTTAGAACTGCCCTCTTTTGCCTTTCAAATTGCAGGTTTGCAATCATGAGGCTGAACACACGTCAGGTACGGAAGAGGATTAGGGCCATGAGGGGAAAAAAACAAGAGTTCTGACTTTAACCTCAAAATTATGACGTCCTCCACAGAAATTCTTCTCAGAAATCTGTTTTCTCTGAATCATATGCTTGTAACATAATTGACATATACCTAAGAATATTTAGTTTTTTATTTGGGTTTTGAAAATTGACACATAATTGGACTTCTGGGTTTAAAGTGAGAATTTTGAGTTAAAAGTCAAATTTCTGGGGATAAAAGTAAAAATTCTGAAGCAAAATGCAAAATTGCTAGAAAGAAGTCATAAAATCTGAATTTTGAGGAAAAGACCGTTTTTTTCAGAAAGACATCAGAATTCTGAGAAAAAGCATAAAAATTTACAGAAAAGGTCTAAATTCTTAGCAGAAAAGTCATAAATCTGAGTATAAGGTGAGAATTTGTTTTTTTGTTTTGTCAGTGGCTGTAATCCTTTGAACATTATCACATTACCACACAAATCGACCCGATGTTTCTGCATAACAGTGTAACGCGTGACTGGACTTTTTTTTTCTTCCCTCATCCTGATAGATTGCACCGCGCCGGTGGAATAATGTGTAATTGACTCACAAAGGCTCTGAAATTGAGATCAAAAAGCTCACTGAGCAAGATTAACATCGTTATTTTACAAAGATGGCTATTGTCACCCAGAAGACAAGCGCCATTGTGTCCCGGGGTTCTTGTGAAAGTATTTATCTTGGAGCATCAAAAGGCTTCCTTTCACCTTCAGTTGGAAGCTAATTGATAGACTGAGACCTCGTTTCTGTGCGCCGCATCAAGCAGAGATGCTGGGACTTTAAACGCGTCTCTAAATAAATAAATCATAAAGTTTGTTTGTTTTGTTTTTTTTATTCTCCCGCGTCAAAAGGAGTTCCATTTTTTTCTTTTCTCTTTGTCTTTTTTTTTTTTGCGTTTGCACCAACCACGAGGCTAAAACCCCCAAAGACTAGAACGTTTAAGGAAAGCTCCTAAATAGCGGCTCTGAAGCTGGGTCTGAGCTTTTGTCATCACGCTTCAAGAATTTTCCTTTTAATGTACTGTAATGTGAAATTCAGTGGGGACACGTTTAATTGAGTTTTACACAAACCAGTTGGGAGTAGCGCTGGAAGGTAGGTGATGTTGAGGTTTTTAATCTCTGGCTCCGGAGAGGCTTGTTGACGGAGTGGTTCTTTCTCTTTGTGGGGGGGAAAAAAAAAAAGAGGAAGCCTAAGAAATGATACATCCGTGGATAAAACCAATTGGCAACCCTCAAAGGGACGCGGGGAGGGGGCTGAGGGGGGGTTGATAAGGCAAATCCAGCACTTGTAGAGAAATAAAAGAATCCAACTGTTCATTAAAATGGGAAACAAAACAGGCGATTGAGAAGGAAGGCAGCCGGCTCGGTGGAGGAGTGAGCGCAACAGACAGAGCCAGAGATATCAGAGGAAAGGATTGGAAAATAATCAAGGATTTGTGAGGAGAATTAATAAGAAAGATAGACACAAATAAGGACTTTTTTTTGTTTTGTTTCAGATGCTCTGGAAAATTAGGAAGGATGGACGGCAATAATTAAACAGTTGAAACGGCATAAGCTACATGGACACCGATTAGAAGGAATGATTTAGATATAAGGGTTGTTTTCTTTTTGTTTTTATTGCTTTAGACTGTAAGGCAGAGGGGCTTTTTGTAATCAGAAGGACAAGATATTCACCGGATGGAAAATAGTCAGAAACGGATTAATGAAGAGCTTTTTGCGTTCTGTATTTCCTGTAACTTGAATATAATCTGTTGAGAAAATGGAGGACCTTTAACCTTGCATGAAAGATTACTTTTACAGTTGAAAACATTTTTGTAGCATAAATGTTTTTAGAAGACAAGACAAAAGCCAATAGGCAATCAAATCAAATAGAAAGTAAATGCTTCGTGTTAGCCATGAGATTTACGTTATTTAACATGAACAAGATTAGTGTTATTTATGGGTCTACCTCTATTTGTCAGACTTTCTATTATTGAGTAGAATTTAGCAGTCTGACCTAACGACCATTTCTGACTGATTCTGACTAAAGAACAGTTCCAAAACATTTCATCACAAAGATTGAAAACTCAAAGGTTAAAACGGAACTACTTTGCTGCACTCTGTTCAGCCTTCCTGTTCTTTACTAAAAGTCTAGCATCATTTTTCTCCATATTTTGCTTCCTCTCCCTTCAAAACTGGTAATTCAGTCTTTTCATGCCAGTAACAACATCCACACAAAGTGTTGCTAGCACTGAGGAACTGTATGTTGCATTCAACTACTGGAAAAATATTGGATTTACAAGTTTTGTATTTGTCATTAAGTGTCACTTTTTGAATTTTTACTCAAGAATAAAAAATGTTTGCTTCAAGTTGGGAAAGTAAACAAAAATGTCCTTCGAAGTTGGAATTCCAAAATGGGATCAACCTCAAAATCCGTCATAGATAAACCACCTCTGCTTTGCTGCTAGCTTAATTTTGCCAGTGTCGATGAATACAACAACCAGCTAACACCACTAGTTTGTGGCTGAGCTACTCATCTTTTTGTATGGTTTGGCTAATAAACTCTACGCCAAGGCAAATGTTCCTTGCATTTACTTAAACATAGGTTCATAAACTTTTCCAAACAGCATTAGTTTCTGGGGAGAAACCCTCATTTCAAACCAAAATATGTAAACAAACACTCATTTATACAATGTTTTTCTCACTTTTATTCAATATTTAGTCATTATTACATTTGTCCCTCATACCTCCTGATTGTAGATTGGCTGCTTGACAGTTTCTTCTTTTTCTTGTCTGAAATGTTTCCATTTCATGCTTCCTATCTGAGCAAAGCAGCTTGATGAATTTGATTGGCAGCCAATCAGAAAAATGAGCATGACAAATAACATTTCAGTAAATTATTTCAACTTATATTTTATAATAGTATTTGGAAAATAGATTCAATGTTATTGATACAAAATTATAATAAAAAAAATGCATTCCTTTTTCTTTTCTTTAGTTTTTTCTTCTTACCTTCCCTCCAACCTTCTGAGCCCTGAGTTTTTCAAAGTGGCCCCCACTTTGAAAAACACTGTACTAACAGATGCAGGCCATGTCCCGTCAGTGGCTCTTGTACCACAGTTTGTGTAGTGCAGATCAGGCATAAATGAGCCAAACAGTGACATTTCTGTGGTCTGCTGGAACATCTAGCGCTCAGCGAGTTTTGAAATGTCTGCGCTTGCTCTGAGCTCTGTGCTGGATATCTCTGTGCGCCACGGCCAGACGTCCGCGCACTCTTGCTGTCGGACATTTCTGACAGTGATTCACCTCCCGGAGGTTAGCCGTCTCCCACACCGTGACCCCGCTCTCTGTAATGAGGTTTGGAGTCAGGGACTTAAGATGATGCAAACAAAGGGCTAATGAAAGCCTGAAGAAGAGAGGCTGGAGGTAGTAAGGTGAAGCAGGGGGGAAGGGGAGGCGGTAAAAGGAAACCAGCGGTGAAATAATCAGCACCACTTGTTTGATCGGTCGCTGAGACATTCCATTGGTGTTTTGTGTGAAAGAGAGCCATTCATCAACATATCAATAAATATACGGAGCAGATTATTATTGCGTTTGTTTACCATGACCCCCACCCCACCCCTCCTACCCTATCATAAATAATGTTCCTGCCACTGCTGCTTGTATTAATTATAATTACAATGCTGATAATGCTCTTTTATTGCAGCTGAATCAGTTTTACAGTATTATTAAGACCCACAAGGTCACAGAAAATGGCCGGGTCGAGGGACGGCTCCTTGTAAAGCCGGAGCCCAACCTGAAGCAGCAGGCCAGGCAAGACAGGAGGCTTTGAGCCACAGAAGTTTCTTTATTTCATTTACGTGAAAACATATTGATTCCCAGGTCTTGTCAGTGTGAACTAGTGTTTTCAAGGAGGCTTTGTTTTTTTTTTTTTTGTCTTTTTTTTTCTTTTCAAAAAATGATCCAAAATGTTACAGTAGCTGTGTGATTCTAGTAGTGGAGGAGGTGGCCATGTAAGGAGCTATTTTTGTCCTCGACCTTCGACTGTTTACTGCATGTTGTCCTCTTTCCTTCCACACCACCATAAATAAAGTCCACTCTCACCAGCTGTGTCTCCATTGACTGTATGGCTGCGCAACTTGACATTTCAAAAATAAATTGGCTTAATGGTAACACGCCAATTTTGGAAAAACAATCTCTACCTTTCTGATAAAACCATATCGATAGAGATTGGTTTATTTAGCAAAACTGCAATGGAGACACTTTTTTTCTTGTCACACGAGTCACATGATCAACAACCAGATGTTTCTCCTGGCAGAAAAACACCACAATTACAAAATGTTGCTGTCGTTTGATGTAAAGCAACAAATAAAATACATCCAAAGTTGAAAATTGGTTATCAGAAATGTAAACACATAAAATATTGCTATGGCCTCAAAAGTTTCTTAGATTTTTTAAAAAATATTCCAATCTCCATTCATTTACAGAACAAAGAAAATGAATGAATTGTTTTTTCGGGCCCTCCCCCGGTGATGGCCCTGATTGGGCCATTGCTCAGCCCCGGTCCTGTAGATAGGAGCCTGATCTCCATGTAACAAGTTGATTTTCAGCAGTCACATGAATCTCTTTTTGAGCACTTTAAAAGCGAAGCCACACGTTGTCCAAGCAAACCCCCGTGACAGATTACAAAGATGGGCCGGTTGCCTCACTTCCTCGCTTCTCTTCGGCTCTCGTTTGCATTTCTTGACAGTTCACAGGACAGTGTGTGTTTTTTTTTCCCCTACTCAAATGTCGAATTTCAACTTACTCTAAATTCATAAGGCACCCCACTGGCCCGTTCCTCTGTTTCTCCCCCTCCCTCCTTCCTCGTGGGTTCGACTGTCAGATGGCCCCACAACAATGGATCTCACCAGCCTATCAGCCGGCTCCGACCTTTGTAGCTTGCTGCGTTCCTTTAAAGAGTGGATTTAGCATTGCTTGGTGAGGTTCAAACCACAAACCCACGACACAGATTTTCTTTTTCTTTTTTTTCTACCCCCTCCAAATCTACATACTATCTGTTTAGTCCATTTTCACATTTAAAATGCATTGCCACACATTAAATTGGTCTCCTCCCAATACAGGGGGGACAGAGGGTGGCAAGACCACAGTGGTTTGTCTCTGGTGTGTCTTCTCAGTGCATCACCTGTTAGAATAACTGAGCCTGTAATCTTTACAGTCAACATGATCCTAATTAGTGCTGTGCATACACAGGGATTTTACCAAATTAGAGATGCATATTTACTTCCATGTTTCTAAATAACGTGGGTTCGCAACTGTAACTTGTCCACTCAGTATTTTTGCAGCATTAATAATCAATAGTTTATTTCCTTTCTAGTGTAAGTATGGAGGGTTTTTTTGCCTCAGTGTTAAAATGAGCCATCATTCCCTTGTGAATGCGTGCATCTGTCATGAAATTATACAATCCATCAGCCCTGACTGAACTGGGCGTTGACTCTGAGCCGGTCGTTGTGGGTGAGGGGGTGAATCTTGATTATGGACTCTGTGATATTGTAAACAACTTGAGATTCCTCTGAATGTTTTTGGATTAATCAGTTTGTGCAGATGTGTCCACCCCACCCTCTCCCCACCACCCATTCTGTTTCGGCAGGCGCCATATTGAACACTCATTTCCATTCCACCATCCCATTCTGCATACAAAGCAGATTTGTAGATAGGTAATCCTTGTAAGTTTTTTTTTCCTTTCTAAAGACAGTTTATTAGAGGATTGAGTGTGTCCCTCTGAGTGTGTTGGTGTGTGTGGAGGAAAATGATGTACTTTTTTGTTTAAAGTTGGTGACAATGAGCCGCATCTCCAGGGGAGAGACACGGCAAATGTCTGTCTTAATCTCTCACCCTAACAACATCCAACCTCCTAAAAAAAAACAAGCATACACCAGGTACCCTAGCAACCCTGTAATAAACACATGCCCCCTCCACACGCACACACACACGCGCACACACACACACACATACATTTCCTCTCCAGCACTGCTGCTCAAATTTTTTTGAAACGCCTGAGGCTAGAAAGCTGGTTACTCTCCCCTTTGGCTTGCAGCTCCAGATTATTTGCCAGAGCTAGCTTGCACCCATCATTTCACAAGACCAACTACCAGCGCCCCCCACCATCAGCACCCACCCGACACTGTCTCAAACATCCACCCCCCACACCCTCTCCACCTGTCACCTGTCAGATGCACCCCACCCTTAAGTGGCCGGTTATTTTCCACTGGTCTAAGATGTCTTTCATATCATGGCTCATTAAAGCGCAGCGCAGCAGGCAGCATATTTACATAGGCTATACTGGGGGAGGTTTTAATTTGCGTCGGTACAGAGCATGACCGGAACTGAGCAATGCATCGCCAAAATGACTTCTTCACACGCCGGCCCACCTCCTTCCCCTCCACCATCTGAAAACATGTAGCCGGGTATAATTGCTTGAACCAAGGCACAAAGTCTGAGACAGAGCCCATCGCTGAGAGGAGGCCGAGGTTTCTCCCCCGGTGACAGAGCAGGGAGGCCAATCAAAGCCGGGCGAGTGAGCGAATGGTTGTGATCATTCGACTGAATATATAAAAACCATTAGACTCTTCAGAAAGTCCAAACTCTTTCAAGCGGTTTACAACTTTCTGATGTTTACTCACTCTGACTGGCTGCCGTTTTCATGGCCCAGCGCCGAGTCCAACCATACTGCCAAACTCAGCCCCACTCTTGCTGTGGTAATGGACTTTTTTATGCTTATTTAGCAAATGAGAGACTTTTTTTTTCACTCTTATCCCACACTTTAATTGATACCACAGAGCTTCTGTAGCTTTTTTTGTGTTTACTGGTTGTGTTATGAATTCAGATGTTGTGATTTTTTTCTCTTTGCGTGTGATTTGTTTAAGTTTTTACGTTTTGTATGATTAAATATTCCAAAACACACTGCTTTGTCGCATCACAACCAAAAATCATACAGAGTAGCACATAATTGTAAATTGCAACCTAAGGTGCATAGCTTTCAAAATAAAATAAAAAAACTTAAATGTGTCATACATGGTTTTTGCCACCCTGTACCCCAAAATAAAAGTCAGTGTATTGTTTAGAAGTCACCTTATCAGTAATCATATTACATTGATTTGTGAAAACTAACACTGTGCATTACTCTGAACAGTGAAACAAAGTGGTGGTAGCATCAAGCTCTTGAGCAGAGGTAGGAAAAGTTGGTCAGAGCCAATGGGAATCCTGGGAGAAAAGCTGTAAAAGACTTGAATGGGATGGAGTTTCACCTTCCAGCAGGTCAGTGACCCAAAACATACAGCCAAAGCTACAATGGAATGGTTTACATCAAGCATGTTCAGGTGTTGCAATGGCCCAGTCAAAGTCCAAACCTAAGACCAATTGAGAATCTGTGGGAATGCTTGAAAATCATCTGTTCACGGACGTGATTTTTCCAAACTGACTTAGTTTGCACTTAAAAAAAGATTTCATATGGACCAAAAGTAGTACACACAAATACCAGCAGCAAATATGGAAATCTTCTGTAATTTCTGCAATCTTTTCATGTTTCAAATTTCAAATGGATTTATTTGTTAAGGAACGGTGTATATTAACCAATATCATAGATGTGCCTGAGTTAGTTAAAATGAGCTAATTGTCATCGTCAGTCCCGTTGGTAGTTGTTAAAACCAAACTAAAAAATAACTAAATTATAATCCTGTCATTTACCGTTGCACAAAAAAAATTACACAGCTTGAAACATTACATGAACAAATAAAGATCAGTCATTCTTCATTCCGTGGGTCCTTATGGAGACATTGTTGACTTCATTTAAGTCAAGTCCTTTCTGTGTTTCACTGTATCGATTCCATTCAATTTACTTAATATTTACCAGCAAATGGTTTGAAAACTACCTATCATTTTTCATCCCAATCAATCACAGTTTGTGAGAAAAAATACTGAAAACTTCAAGAGGCAATAGTACTTGTGAAAGGCACCATAAAGCTGTTTTTACTTCCTTTTAGAATGCTAATTATGTATCTGACAAAACAGTCAAGCTGCCAACCCTGTGAATTTTCCATCCCAAACTGCCTCCTCCGATAGAATCTCCGCCGAGACTCACCTAAACCCAGCCATCCCAGGAGTGGAGACTCTCGTATAAGTTGAAGATACCGCTATCAGCTGCCAGTTCGGCAATCTATTCAAAAAGACAAGGAGCCACGGAGGCTAATATTGTCACAAGAGTTTCCGTGTCACTCCCAAACGACACAGAACTCTGGGATTTTCAGCAGTCGTAGACTCTGCTCCTCAAACATTTGTTCTCCTCCCACATCTCTCTAAGGACTCGTTGCTACAAACTGGCTCCTGCACACACACTCCAAATAGCAGGCTGTTCATCATGCATTGTCATAGAATGCCGCCCCCCTACCCTCCATCCCACCCTTACACAACAACTCCCTCCTCTGTCTAGTCCAACCGATGCTCCTGTTGGCCCTACATCCCACTGCACAGCTCTGATATCAATCAACGGCAATGAGGCTGGCTCGGGTTTCCCTCATCACAGCGGACCCGTGCTGCCTCGCCTCGCGCCCAGGCACCACACCCAAGCGGGGACGGGTTCCGCGCCACGCCATGTGGGACCGGGCAGATAGGTGGGACAAGTGGCCGGACAGACAATCGAGCAGACAAGACACGCAGCCGTGTGATTTCAGAGTAATTTTGGAAAGCATATTGTCTAATTTTGCCATCTGTCTGGGAGGGAGTGATGGCAGCGTAGAGCTCATTTGCCGTCTGCTTGCTTTATTGCGGCTATACGGAACAAGTTTTTTGGAGCGGGACGCGGGGCCTGGGTGCGTCGCCCAGCGCAGTCGAGAGGCGTGTCCGTTCAGGCACCAGGCTCCCGGCACTCCATCACCAGCTACTGTTTGTCTCTCACTGAGAAGCACATCCAAAATAACATACTTACGTATTAAAGCTTCGATCATTCGCTGGCTGGTGATTAAAAAATATACAACAAAGAGCTTGACAAACGCCATCTGAGCTCGAGGATTTGCTCAGATTTCTGAGGACAAGTTGTGGGGAAGAATTGTTTTGCACCCAGCGTCCGTTTTGAGCGGTGTCTCCTTCCACCAGGCCATTATGAACCGGGTCCAGTTTGCTCTCGCACACACACATCGCTGTCACACATTGTGGATCACGTCTGGTTCAGCTGCTCCTTGGCTCTGACATTAATACAGAGCAGATTGGTGGAGATCTACAGCCCTTGTTGTTTGATCTTTCCTCCTCTTGCCACATTTCCTGGCACTGCCCCCCTGCCACACCGCGTGGCGCAGGCAGGACTGGCATGGCCTCAACGTGCCTGCCAGGTTTGTTCTCTGTCTTCTTCGCCTTCCAACTTATTCCCTTATGCCCGCTCCATGGATTCGGCTCTGCAAATTACAAGAGCTCCCCTACCCCCAGCGACAGCCTGGATTCAAGAGACCTTCAATCTATCAGTTTGTCTTCTTCAGAGAGTAGCGGTGCTACCTCGGCCTATGATGTGTCACTCGCCTTCCTTTTTTCCATCGTAATTGTCCTCTACAGTAAATTAGGTTATCTTCCTCATACTCCTTTCCAAGTTGAACTGAAAACGGTGGTCTGTGAAGATTCGGTGTTGGCACAAATTACATAAACTATCACATATTAGAAGTACTAAGCTGTAAGGCCATGACTAAACATAGGATACAAGCCAAGAAGAACAAAAGACCTCCCTGAGCCAGCAGAAGACTCAAGTTGAACAAACACCGTGTTTTATTATCAACCCATCCCCTTCCATTCTCCATTTGTTCTAGACCATCATTTAGCTCGTTATGGCGTCCCTGTCAATGGAGGAATTGAAATCGAGTCTCAATAGAGGAAAATTTTAAATGTCACATTATGGAATGTATGAATTAAAAGCAAACACGTTTTGGAGGTGAAGGCAGCATCAGCGTCTCCCGAAGTGTTTGTTCAAAGGAATGACGTTTGCCACAACGAAGTGTCCTTCCTCTCACGGTTCTCCCTTGAGGCTTTGATTGGAAAGTTGGCAAAAAAAAAAGAAAGAAAAACATCTAATTGTGTGTCGACACTCAATTTGTGCAGTCTATCTTTTTGCCTCTCCCTACCCCCAACTCACCCTCCCGTTTATGACTCGGCATCAGATCTCAGCCTTATCTTCCCCCCTTTTCTGCATTAAGCACTTCATTTGCGACTAATGGCACACGCACGATCGTTATCGTCCTAATTTATTCCACGTTTAAGATGAAGCGGTGGATAAGGTGTGCGAGACAATAAGTTGAAAAAGCCAGCGTGATGCCTCAGTTAATGAGGCACATCTTTTTCCTTTCTTTTTTTTATTCTTTTTTTGTGCCGTCGGGGTCAAAAGCAGAAGGAACACTGATTGAGAGCGAATCGAGGAAAAACTGAGATGGCAATTCAAAAAAGAGAGGGTGACAGAGGCTGAACTGTGGTTTTCTTTGCTCTAAATGAGCTTTTGAATGAAATGTAAGATCAAACCTTGAAATGGAAGCTTGCAGATCAGCTGGAGTTGAAGACTTGCTAAGGACCTTGAGAGTCTATGAAGAAGAAACTGATAGAGCAAGAAACCAACTCCATGGACTGTACTGAATCCCAACCATTCTAACCATCCAGCACAAAGTAGTTACAATTTTAAATTTAGAACATGTTAAGTTTTGAGAAAAGGTCATGTTTTATGGCCAACATCATAAAGCTGTAATAATGTTCTAACCTGGATGGAAAGCTATCAAACCAGTTTTCAGGGAACTAGTCTTGATAAACATATTTACAGTTCATTGCTGGGGTATGCCTACCCTTTGGACATGACACATTTCATCATGTTGCAATCATACATTGCTACGCTTTTATAGACAAAGTAGTGCATCATTGTAAAGGGGAAGGGAAATACTTTTTTTTTAAAAACAACTGGAAATGTTTCCTTTACTGAGAAATTCCTTAATAAAAACTTAGTGCAACTAATTGCCTTCAGAACTCACCCAGAGTGTAGTCTAGCCTAAATCCAGCTGTTGTGTGATAGAATCAGGGGTTTGTTAGATAAAGAGGACAGAACACAAGGTCAGAAATAATGTTGTAAATTATGTTTATAGCAGTGTTACTTGATATAACATCAGACAGATCATTGTTCACTTTGTTCATTTGGAAGCAAAGACAGAAATATTTACCAGAGCCCAGTAGGAAGCAAATCAACTTCAAAGACATGATCTTCTGTCATTTGTTAAAACAGCAATATACATATCAAAATAATTTACCATGACTCCCACACTGAGCTCCTTCAGACTAGCCAACAGCAATTAGCAAACACCTGGTGGAACTGCACATCTGCTGAGCTCAGTAAAAGGCTGGTGAAAACGTTTCTAAGGGCTTGTGATGACTTCCTGAAGGTGGAGTTTTACTTGATTTTGCTGTAAACTGGCACTACATGCCTAGAAAACACATAATGTCGCCCATTTCAAACATTAAACTTTATTGCAGATGTTCTCCAAAAAAATGGCTGCTTTTAGTTAAACTTCACAGAAACTTGAGGTATTCCTTGACTTTTGTCGATGGCCATGAAAGTAAACCGCTGTCATCCCTGCACATTTTCCCAAACTTTGCGAAAATCTGCTCACAAAGAAGGCATTGTCTCTACCATGAAACTCTCAGATGCCACTTCTCCTGCTCCACTGTGTTGGTTTCTTACATGGCTTCATATATCGAATTCTTTATTTTTGACCAAAGGCAGCTCAAAGACACAGAGCAGAACAAGAGATGAACTCCATTCAGTGGTTTGGCAACTACTCTCTCTTCCATCCACAAAAGAAATGAAAAGCCTCTCTCAGGAGCGAACACGACGTCTCCTAATGTGAACACAGGATCAGTGTGTCTCTCAGGCCTCCTGGGCAACATATGGAGCCCTCCAAGTTAGCGTTCAAACTTCCTAGCGGCTATTGTGGAGAGTGGCGCTCTGAACAGGGCCCTCTGAGAGCTAATTAGAAACCCTGGTGCATAAACCTTGCCTGGGAGTTGCTGTGGGCTGCAGCAGGACCTAAAACAAGGCAGGATCTGTGCTGCCTGCGAGATAATAAACACGATTTGCATATAATTGTTGACGTCTGGCATCCTCTGACGATGGCCAAGCTGCTCTTCTGAGACACATCGATCAAAAAAAAAAAGTTTGGGCAGAGAGTTTGTTTACAGGCTTCTGTAATGTGAGAAAGATGTTTGGACTCGTTCGGGTGTTTTTTCCGTAAAAATCCTGAATCGCAGCAAACCACCTCCTTCCCCCCCTCCGCTAATTATTCCTCTCACCCTCCGCCGCCTCAAACTTATGATTGGTTACAGATAATAAGGAATCCCTACAAAACATATTTAGCTGCAGAGTAATTAAGCTGTATTAGACTTCATTCATACCTGCCAGAGTGTAATACTGCACTGTTACACGGTGACGCTTTCAATTAATGAAAATGTCTAAAGCGGCATACATCTGGGATCAGCACGCAGGCTTCCAGCTCCACTGTATTTGTCATGCGCTGTAAGCCAACACAATTACACAGACCTAACTGTAATTGCAAAAGTAGCAGCTCTCACAATGGCGGAAATAGAATTGTCTCGACGGGGGAAAGCGCTAGCAGGTCCAGTGGGTCATGAGAAAGAGGGGTTGGAACGGACAGAGTGAAAAAGAGAGAGAGAGAGAAAAACGAAGAAACGGAAGAAAAAAAAGTGCAACCTTTTCCCAACCTGTAAATCATGCTTCACTTTTAAGCGGAGGGGAAATAAATAATGTCTGAAAGTGCAATGATTTTGGTGATTTAGTGGAGCTTTTGAGAAGCGTATTACTAGAGGTGACAGCCAGTGGGAGATAGGCAGGTTGTGTTAAGAGGAAAGGATAAGAGGCTATGACATTATGTCTGTGGGGTTACGGTGTCAGAGTCAAAGCGTGAGCCACTATTACTGGATCAATACTCCTCAGTTTTGCACTTATCTCTGGGCTGATGGTTAGCAGCAGCTTCTCTGGGTAAACACAGGTACTAAATGCCACTACTGAGAGACCCTCACCCACCCCCTCCTCATTTCTCTACTGAGAGAGAGAAGCATTGGATCAGGACATAATAAATGTCTAACGTTTTCTTTCCCTCTTTTTTTGCAAGCATGAAATTCTATAAAAAAAATATTTTGGCTGTTCTTTCTTTATTCTTAAGGGGATCGTTTTTGAATTGAGGCTATGTGGAAAGGTTTTAATAAACAGACAACATCTTATTAAAGCTGCAGTACGTAACTTTTAGAAAATGTGTGTTTTTGTTTTTTTTTGCATATTTATTACATCTATCAAGATGTCCTGACAGTATGAGACAGATAATCTGTGAAACTCTGTCAAACTCTTCCAGCTTCTCCTTGTGGTCCTACTGTCATCTGCAGAAATGCTTCATTTTTGACCAATGGCGGCACCAATTTGGCTGTCAGAAACAGTCAATCGGGAGGAGGGTCTTAGCACTGTCAATCAACTTTGTGTATGCACCACTAAACGTATTGATGGCGGTGAAACAAATTACCGGTCCAGGAAAATTAATCATATGCATAAGAGTCAACTTGGATAAATCTGAAACAAGTCATAAACTAGTGATTATTAAACTTTATCTGACTACAGTTATATGTACTTTATGATCAATACAGTTCTGGTTGTGTTACCAAGAAAGTAATAACGAAATATTGCCACTATGTTTAGAGACCAACAACATAAAACAAGAGTAGAAACACAATTTGCTATGAGGGCAAGTACTTTCCTAATTTGGAGTGAGACTTCCCTGTGTAAGAGTTGGCCACCTGGTAAATAAATTTACTTGGCATCATTATTTGGTATGAATCCAGATTAGCTTGACCCAGATGCTAAAGCTAATAGATCAACTTTTACACCTTGTTAGTCTTCAGGAATGCCGTAGCATTTTATGCTAGTACTGTTTCATAAACCTTTAAACTGTTGCTACACTAGCTTTTTGTGAATATTTGTATGTATTTGAGTATTATTGGTTCTGAAAGTTGAGATTAGTGGAATGTGCCGCCAATGTGAATGTAAAGTATTTCCAGAAAGAGTAACTGCCTGTTGGAGAAGTAAAGTTGTGTAAAATTAAAATCTATATGTTCTGTATGACTGTCTACTATAAAATAAAGTGGTGTAAAAAGGAAAGTGTTGGTCGTTTTAGCTGGTGGTATTTTATTTATTTCCATCTTACACTTGAGAGAGAATCTTCTATTCTTTGTACAAGTTTCACACAAGGTGATTATTGGTGGTGCACAGCCTGCTTCCTCCATTTACTCTGTCAACAGTTGTTAAATTTCCTATAAATAATATTCCAATGCTAACATCACAGTAGTTTAAAGTTGTTTTAGTACAGTAAAAGGAGTGTTGTCCCCTTGAAACCTAGCTGTTACCTTTAGCCTCTAGGTCCAGCAAGTCAGAAATCAGAGATAGCAGAGATACTCACTTCATATCATAGTTTAGCTAACTAATCTAGCTAATTTGAGATTAGTCAGTAGGTAGGCGATTTATGCCAAACGTTTAATATAATATAACAGCTGGAGTCTCAAAAATGTCTTAGCAGTTTATGCTGACACCCTTTATTACATTATCACAATATAGCAGTCTAAGCTAACCATATTCTATTCACTTTTACACTACCTTACTTCCCTGTCAGTTACTCTGACTTGAAATGTTCTGTTAGCGTTTCTGCCAGAAAAATTAGCTCAATTTCCTCTGTAAATAAATATTGGCTTCTCTCTAAGTAGCTGCCCAATGACATAACGTCAGTTTAAGAGGGTCATAGAGTAGAGTTTGCATCAACTGTTGTGATGTTTTCGACACTGAAGTTGCTTTAAGGTGGTGAAAGTCGGCTTTGATCGGCTTTAGCGGTTAGCTTTAGCCTCCAGGAACAACTAATCTGGGTTCATACCAAAAGCTATCTGCTGCAGGTGGAGCATTACCAACTTATGACCTTTTAACAGTACTTTGTTTGAGAAATTCATATAGCTTTAGCGTATCCCTGTTTAATATTTGCTATTAACACATCTATTTAATTTTGGAATATGTTTTGTATTCTGACCATATAGGTTTTCTTAAGTCCTGTCATTTTTTTCTTGGGTATAAAAAAAACAATTCCTGCTCTCACACAGGAAAAAGGAAACACTGTCACAGTGAGAAACAAGAAAAAAGTGTGTACTTTCAAGTCTTTCATTAAAACTTCTGAAGCCTCTGAGTTAATCCTTCCTGTACATAGAACAAAAACTCAGCATTCAACAATTAAAAAAAAGAGCCAAGTAAGAGAGAAGGGAAGAGAGACACAGAAAGAAAGATGAGGAGGGTGGATGGGTTTGTGAGGGTGTTGGGGTGGGGGGGGGTCTGACTACTGGCCTGATCGCTACATATTCATATTCCTATGCAGGCGTTATCACTTAAAAGGCTTTCTAATTACAACAACAAGACAAAAACTCCTTGGATTCCTTCCAGACCCGCTAAATGATAAAATAAGCTTGCACCCTCTCTCCTTCTTAATCTCTGCAAAGCACCTTGGAGCCTCATCTTCCAAATACAGGCGAATGAATGTGAAAATGCCATTTGGAGATGCAGGTGTGACATTTGATAAGAAACTTCTGGATTAAATATGTTCTGCTAATGAGGAACCCAGCTACCCCATCAGGGCAAAACTATTGGTCGGGATTGTGCGCTCGCGCTGATAACGTTCGGCACGCAGGGAAAAAAAAGAAAAAACATCCCAAATTCATTATTAATAAACAGCCGCAGTCTCTATCACACGGAAAGTCTGGATCCTTCAGTGGAGAGACGTGGATGTTGCGTCTCATTAGGAGACGCGGAGGGGAAAAAAAAGGGGTGGAGGTATTAACTGTTTTCATATTTTGCTGTTTGGGATTTTTTTTTTTTTTGGTAAGGGGTGTGGGGGTGGAAGACACAATTTCAAAGGGTATGTTAATGTTGCATTGAATGTTGGAACAAAAGAGTTGAAAGTTTCAGGGGATCTGGCAGCGAGTGTAATACTCTGGCTATAGCTAATACGCAAAAAAAAAAAAATGGGGGGGATAGCAGCAGGCTAAGCCATTGGTGCAGCAGAGTGGGAAGTCCCTGGCCCCGGCTTGACATTTAGAACGATTTGGAGAAGATTAAAGCCGTATTACTGCTGTAGTCCGTAATGTGGGCCTGTAATGAGGTGCGAGTGCATTACCGGCTAACTTCGCCAGGACGGTATCTGCTCTCTTACTTTAACAGGCAGAGAGAGAGGATAGAGTTGCCTGTACGACGCCAATGACGGAGTTTTGGAAGTCGTAGAAAAGGGGAAGGGACTCCAGAGGAAACGCCAGCTAACGGCAGGGTTGCTACAGCTGAAGACTTGTCAGTCTAAACCAGCTTAGTTCAGCCAGCCAGTAAAGTGTCTCAGACTGACAGGCGGCACGTTGTTATCCGGACCAGTAACTGGAGGTCCATGTCATGGCAGGCTGGGAAAAAATTGTGTATTCAAATAGAAATTAGAAAAGGAATGTGGCATTGCAGTAATTCTGGCAGCTGTGCTATGACTGTAATTATTTTTGGCCTTCATTTTTTTTCCTTCTTCTTTTACACACAGCAGAAGAGCTAAATCTGAAGCCGGAACTGCTAAGCAAACAAGCAAATAAAAAAAATGCAAGTGCTATCTGCAAAAGTAAAAACAGAGGTAATTTCACGTTTTGCGCGTGCAAATGAAGGTCGCAGGTGTCGTCCGTCTGCTTAAAAACAGTCTTTATGATGTTAATTAGCTGTTAGCGTCATTTTCCCGCCATCAAACCGTGAGAAGTTCAGAGAGCCGGTGTCGGTGCCAAGAGTTCCACAAACAGGCCGGGGCCGATAACGAACAGGTGATGGGGCCCGGTGCCTATGGCGGCGGGGATGTTGCCGAGACAATTGAATTGGGTCGGGAGAAATGAATCTTCTGGACAGCGTATCTCATGTTAAAACAACACACATTGCATGCAATTTGCTCATGCAGGAGGGTGATAAAGTGTGCTTATTTAAAAGATAAACAAAACGAGGGGGGGGATCCTAGTGCAGTAAATTGTGCATGTGTGTTTATTCCCGATGAGTAACGCCAGAGGTTTATAGTCCCAGACACAGCAGCCGTACTTTATGGCAGCTCTGCGGACGTGATAGCAGTATTTATGGTACTGGAATTTATGCTGTACTGTATTCAGACTTTACTCTGTATTTAAATGTACTTAAGAAGATTTGGCGTTTGGTCTCGTTGTTTGAGTAAATGCCTGTAGAATGGCGCTGCCCCTTTTTTTTGTTCCTTATACAAGAGGTCAGATTTATTTTTCCGGCGGAATCCGGACTCCCAAGGTTAAATTCAAACATTCCAAGTTTTACTCGAGCTGTTCTCAAATAGAGAGGAGGGTGTTGGGTGTGGGGGGGGGATTCACCTCCTCTCTATCCTCAGCCACTGCCACAGCTAATCTTAACCCCCCTCGCAATAACATTTCCACTCGGCTTCCTCCGACTCCAGACATATTTGCTCTCCCTCGCTGCTTGTGTCCTGTTAAGATTTAAACAGCAAACACAAAAAACGCAGGAAGATAACCTACAAAAAATGAAAAAAAGAAGAGTGTCGTGGGAGAAGAAGGGGGGGGGGGAGCTTTGGAGAGACTTGACTCCGAACATTATTTTAAAGACGAGGATCTGAGAGCTCGCAGCGCGGCAGTGGAAGGCGCGATTATCTGCCGTGATCCCCGTTTCTCTCTCTCTTTCTCTCCGATGCACCAGAGTCATTCATCTGCCGATCCTCCTCTCTCTCCCCCCTTCCACCCCCAACCCCTTATGCAAAGGCAGACCCCCCTAATCATGTCGACACCGCGTGTCAGCGCCGTGGATGAGCGGGGCCTAGAGAAGGGGACGGCTCTGTAAACACGAGCAGGCAGCATGGGGGGGGCGAGCTTCCCGTTCCCAACACACGCTCGCTTGGAATAAGCAAAAAAAAAAAAAATAGAAGAAGAAGAAGATTTAGGGATTTTCGCGGGTTCCCAACTTTGTAGCATCAGCTCAGCGTGTTTTTCGGAGCTTTCTGTGCTGCGATGGGATGTTCTTAGCTTATGAAGTGCCGCCTGCTTGTTATAAGCTCGCTCTCGCGCTCTCTCTCTTTTTTTCTTTTTGTCTTTTTTGTCAATAGAATTTGAGTTTTGGAAGATAAATCTGTTCTGGGGTTTAACTCTTCGGTATCTGCTGACCTTTGCTGCTCGCCTCTAATATTCAGATAACAAGCAGAATCTTTATGAGGAGCTCTTATTATTCTGCTGGCACCATTTTTCATTTGACCTCTAGATTCGCAGAACTTTTTTTTTTTTTACACCTTTGTCGGTTATGAACTATCCTGACAGAGCAGTAAATCTAGTGTGGGCCAACCATTCTATAAACAAGCTAATACAATTGGCTGTATCAATTGGGACGTATATTAAAAACAGTGAGCTGTGCTCCGTCTCTCTCTCTCCCTGTCAGGATTCTATTATGGCGCGAGCTCCGGGCTCCCGCCCCTTGTTTTGATACAGCAGTAATTTAAAGAGCGATCTTAATTGACTTATTTTTTTCCGCATGTCTGTCGGAGAGCTTGCGCACGCACTCCCAATAAGAGTCTTGTTTCTTTATTGGGCCACACACAATGTACTGAGTTCAATTTTACCATTCATAATGAATGCAGCCTCGCCATTCAAATGCAGCCATAAGCACACAGCAGATAAGAATTTAATTAAATGTAGATTAAAACCAAACAGGAAAACACACTGGCTGATAATTTTTTATCACGTCCCCTGGTCATATTTTTTTTTCCCTCTGCCCCCACCACCTTCTCTCCCCCTGCCTCCCCTCCCACTCCTCCGTTCATACTTTCGACTTGTTCTTCCTTGGGCTACATCTTTTCAGCTTGCCAAAAGTGGCGAAACACCTCACACATCTCACCGTGGCGCTGTGAGATTGTGGCAAAATGGACAAAAAAAAAACAGGAAAAACGAGGGGCGGTCACACGATTAATCAGAATCCGTGTGTCTGGGGGAAGATGGAGGCTGGCGGAGGATTGAAATGGGGAGAGGGTGGGGGGGCAAGGAAGGAATTAGTTGCTTCATCCCAAATTTGCATCATATTTCCAAAAGGACGATCCCGGCACTGTAGGCAAGGGGAAACATATCTTGCTCTCTGCAGGAACAATTAAATGTTTTGCCACAATGGGGAATAAATGTCACCTTCAGTATCAAATTGTCCATACTTGCTAAACATGTTGTTGCACCGAGTGCCTCGAAAGCATGCCTGAGCAGGGAGAAGGGGGTGCAGGGGGAGTTTTATTTTTTAAAGTGGACCACAGCCTCGGCTAACGCGCTGTGACACACATTCAGGAGCTGCTCACCTCGGGCTGTAATAGTGTGTCGAACTCCACTGGGGATACAGCGAGCAACTCCAAGGCTTGTCAGGGTTTCCTCCACCGCTGAGACCTTACACCCGGCCGCTCGCTTACATACTCAGACACTCGTAATTTCAGAAGACTTTCACACTGTTATGAGTTTCTACCATGTTGTACAGTTTAATTATTATGAAAACTGACAGGCTTAGTATTAATTTTTTTTTTCAAAAAGTCTTTTTTCTTCTTGCTCTCTCTATATCGATGAATGTTAATTTCTCACCATCTGGCGTATTCACACTAATTTATTTGGATTTTTTTAAAACATTTAACGCAAAACTTAAACAGTTATCTGAATGGCTTTATTATTAATTCTACAACAATGAGGAAAAAAAACCCAACTTTTTTCTCATTGTAGCTGTGGGCGATCCTGACAAAGTTTTATCATGATATTTTGTGTTGCTATTGTGATAACGATAAAAGTGATGAGAACTAATTATAATAACTTTTCTAAGTAACTGTATGACTGTGTGAGAAAAGACTCACAAACACAAATACTGCTTTTGAAAAATATTTTAATACGCTTCAAGACACCAGTCAAATAAAGAAGTATGATTTATTTCACTAAACTGCTTGCAATAACTGATTTTAATCACATTTTCAAATTTATTTAATGATACTTTCATTGAGTAAAACTAACAATTTCATAAATGCAAATAGTTTTGGGGGATTTAAACTTTTTAAAATGTTTTATGACAACAATCAATTAAAAAAATACTTACCATGATAACAAATGATAACACAAATGATACAATAAATATCCGTCTCTCAGGATTGGACAATATGGACATAAGGTTTTATCTCTGTTGTGATAGCGGTCATAAGAACTATTTATTATTTCTTATTTTTTAGGTAACTACATGGCTGTGACTGCATGACACAGCAATAATAGCCACACAGACACAGATACCGTTCATGGAAAACATTTTTAATACACTTCTTCAGGACACCATTATTTTTATCATTAAGCCACACACAATAACTGCTTTCAATCATATTTTCAAATTTGGAAGAAATAGTAAAACTAACAATCCTGACAATACAGGCAGTTTTACTATGGAGTTTTAAGTGCCATTAATTGGAATTTATGGAGGCAACAATAAATCTTAAAATGACATGAAATCTGTGGTGATAAATAAGATCAATTTCCTGCCCTGTTGAGGGTTGGATCCTTTTCCTTAGTGTGTGCATGTGCAGGATTGTAAAACCTGATTTCAGAAGACGTTGTTGAAGACTTCTTGCTGGTGCGTCAGCAGAGAGGGTTAGACATCCCTGTAGCCGGCGCCCGTCCTGCTGCCCGGCGCCCGCCCTGCTGCACGGCGCCCGCCCTGCTGCCCGGCGCCCGCCCTGCTGCCCGGCGCCCGCTCTCCCCGCCGCCGCATCTCTGTTCCACTCTATTACCCTCACGCAGGCCGATTGGCCTTTTCTGTGGGGAAAAGAGCAATTTCCTGTCGCAGTCTGTTTGATCAAGTGCTAAACCCTTGTGATCAATAGAGAGACAGATGTCGGCTCCAGATGGCCGCGTGGCGATACCTGGGGCAGCGTGGGGGGCTTGCCAGGACGACAGAATGGCAATGAGTGAGGGCAGCGACTGCGCTCCCCGATGCACCAGCCGCCGAGGCACGATGTGACAAACGCAATTAGGCCTTTTAGCCGCAGATTATTTATTTCCCCTCGCAAAGCCACTGAAAATTTAATTAGCACGTACTTTAAGCAATATGTAGAGTTACAGGGGTGCAGAGACAGAGGGCACGCCGAGGTGGGGTACCACCGACTGCAGTGTGTGTGCTGTGAATACCAAATCAGCATCCACATAAACAAGTTGGGAGGAAGAAATCCACGTGTTACGGTGGAAATTTGGTGAGCATTCAGAACTTGAACACACGACTTCAGCAAATCGATAAACACCGCATTCCAAAATGGACGACAGGTGCATCTTTCTGGCTCTCCGTGGTTCTGGAGAGGAGAGGAAATAACTGCCAGCACCAGAAGGCCAAAATAGACTTTTTCCAAAGAAGAGAGGCAGAGGAGGAGAGAGCCTTCCATGTTTTAAAAGGCAGGCATTTGCATTAGGGCTGGCATTCACTATCCACCCCCCACCCCAAACCTCTTCCTCAAATACACACACACACTCTCTCTCATACACCCACACACACGCAGACTGGCCAGCCCATGTGGCGTAGGGCCGGAGCCATGTTGGAGGAACCACTGAGGCGAGCGGCGGTGGAGCGCCGCTCTCCCAGGAAAAAAAAAAACAAAAAAACGAGCTTGCCGCCATTGGCTCTGCGCCGTTCACCTGCTCCCACCGAGGCATGATGGGAAGAGGGTGGGAAGGGGGACACGGGCCACGAGGCCACAGCTGGAGAAGAGTGTGGGTGCTGGGGGGGGTGAGAGAGAGGGAGAGTTAGCTAGGCCGTCCTGTCACGAGGGGTCTTCTGGTCCCATTAGCAGGGCTTGGTCAGGACGGACCCCCACCCCCCAAACACCCCGACCAGCCTGCCGCCGCAGCGGGGGCCGCAGTAAACACATGTCGACTGGCCACAACCAGGACACAGGCAGGCACTTACCCGCAGAGAGGGAGAGCTAATAGAGATCTCAGTGGGACAAACCTGTCCAAATAAAGAATAAAAGCCGAGCGGAGAGCAGCCAGTCAGGGCTGCGCTTTAATAGTCGACTTCGCTTTGCTGCGGGACGGGGAGGAGCCGACGACTAACGAGGGACAGCGGCTCGGTACACTGAAGGAATGTCGGTGTTGTCTGTTTTGAACGCTGACAGCACTGGTTAAATTTACTAGAAAATGCTAAAACCATTAAATTTCTCTTGGCTGGGGGGAAAAATTGGACACAGTTTATAGAACTGAAAACATCTTATTAAAAGATGCATCAAACGAATACATTTCTAATTGTAATACTCTGGTTTTTCGAAGCATTCCAGAACAGAAATAGCTGCTAATTCACATTTGTTTCCCCATCCCTTCCCGCCAACCCCCCTCCTCCTCACCACCTCTTATAAAATGATTACAACAGCATTACCAGGCAAACATCCCTCTGCCGGAGAAATGTCTTTCCGTTTCAAAGCAAAAACATCTCATTTTATCCCTGTGTGAAATAAAAAACGCTCACTCAGTCACATCTCTGCGCCGTTTGGGTCAAAACTGTTTGTTCTAATGTCCTCAAACGGCTCCTAATTGAGAGGCTGGGTGACATTGTTCAGTGCAGCCGCTGTGAATGTATACAGTAGAGAGAGAGAGCGACAAAGAGAGACAGAGTGAGAGAGAGAGAGAGGGAGAGAGAGAGAGAGAGACAGAGAGAGAGAGAGAGAGAGAGGGAGAGAGAGAGAGAGAGAGAGAGAGAGAGAGCGGTGCGCCAGGCTCCCCTGGGACGATTCTTTCATTTGTGCATTCTGACCCACGTCCCATTCGCTCAAGGCCACGATCTCTGGGTAACTGATTGTATCTGCAAAACAAATCCCCCAAAAACACTTGATACTAAAATTAGTCTGGATACTTTAGTGTGAAATGAGAGATATTTGTGATAATATGAGAAGTTGCTTAATGAAAGATGAATGATTTCTCTTGCCCTGAAATACAGCAAAGCCTGTCATATTTGTGACATACTGTCTCAAAAAAGTGGTGAAAAAACATAATTAAACATCTGAGCTCTTATCAGGGGGAAATGGTTTATTTTTAAAATGACAAAATTTTTGATCAAAATCAGTTTCTCGCAAGACTAAAAGAATCAGAACCTCCGGAAGATGTATATGCAGACAGGCGTCTGTGCTGGCCTGCTATGTCTGAGGCATCTCTGCATCATCACAGCGGTCGGCCACCGGCCTGCAGCTAGAGCATGAGAAGAGTGCCTCCTAATGGCAGAGAGGACACAATAACACAATCTGTCAGAGCTGTGCTGATAAGAGTCAGCTCAATCTAGTTTACTGTATCCTTAACTAATAATATTAATAATAAGAATACTTGGCGTATTTGACCTTATATGTGATGCTTGCAGTGGGTCCTAACTGTGGTAGAGCTGTGATTCATCCTAATGTGTTCATCTCTGCTGATCCAGAAACAATCCAAATATTTACTGGTGTCCATGAGCAGGATTTGTTCAGTGTTTGTCTGGTCCGCTGTCAGGTGCAGATACAGACATTATCCAGCCTCTTTCAGCGACTTGATTTATTTATTTATTTTTGCCACTAACCCACGTTGGGAAGCCATGGTTGTGTCACTGTTGTGAATTCCTCCTGCAATGAAGCTTTGTTTAAGAACAGGGAGGCGACTGTTTCTGGCGCACAGCTACTTGATATTCGGAGGTGCGAGCGGCTTGTTCCCATTTGACCAGGAGGAGCCGGAGCTGATTTGAAGACAAGAGGAGTAGAGGTCTTTAATTACAACCCTCTCTGTGGCTTCAGGCACCACTGGCCTCACTTCACAATTAAGACCAGCAGTTAGTGCAGAGCCAATAGACGGAGATGAGAAATGTAAGTAGCCGTGAAAAAAAAGTAAAAAAAAAAAGAAAAGTCTGCATTAATAATCAACTTCACAAAAGAGATTTGAGTTCCACTCTGAATCTGGAATCGCATATTAAAAACTTCCGCTGTTTTAAAGTCAAAAATAAAAGGCCAGAATCTCTTTTGTATGAGAAAACCCAATACATCTTTCGCTTAAGCAGTGCTGGTAAAATTGAACCACTAAAAGTGATGAAACAGTTTGGTTCCGAGGTTGATTTTAATTGCTAGGTAAATATCCTGAATGTTAAGGTAAATTAGGTATGTTATAACCAAGTACAATTAGTTCAATCTGAACTATTTATTTGTTTTATTTGACCTTAATTTAACTAGGAAACATCAGGAAGACATATATTGAAAATCTGTTCTCCAAGGTTGCTCTAGCACTTAATCTCAGTATTGCCAAAGTGGATCTTAATGATAATTATCTGAGTTGCCTGGTCTGTTTACACGTCTTCAAAATAAACAAAAAATAAAAAATAGGTCAGAGACTAACAGATAAGTAGTGAAAATGTAAACGCGTGGTTGTGACAATAAGTCCAACTCACAAGGTAAGGAGAACATACACAATATTGAGATTTTTTGCAATATTTCGGGAAAAACTGAGAATTTTTCTTTTCTACTTTCATTGACTCTCAGTCCAGTTAATATATTGTGATTTTATTTCAATTTAATGGTGCTTCCAGCGCTACAGAAAGATAGCTTTGAAAATACCCCATGTTGTGTTTCACAAATCCAGAGCTGCGTTTTAAAGCTTCTCTGTTCAGTGTAGAATAATCAGGCTCAGGTTTGATAGGTCTCCATATTTGATCTTCAGTCTGTTATCTGTTTAGCTTAGTGCTGCCTTGAAACTCCTACACATGCTAACCTTAGCATTGTTAGCATCTCTCAGTCAGTTGCTGTTTTCTCAAATTACTGACAAAATATTTTTATCTTGTTCCAACTTGCAGGTTTTGTTAACTAACTTTGTCATACAACCAACAAGTGAAAAACAGCTTCCTTTCTTTTTACCTTTTATTTTTGGTACTAGTGGCCTTTCTAGACAGGAGAGCAGAGAGAGAGTGAATGGATGAAAATATGCAGCAAAGGTCTCAAGTTTGGGAATCGAACCATCCAGGACTGCAGACTCTGTATGTTATGGGGAATGCCGACGTCCTGACACACAGTTTGCATTCTTACTTCAAAATAAGAGTCTCCGACATAGAAACAGGGTGTCGTATTTATGTGGAGTTTGTTCTTTGAATTACACTTGTTCACTAAATGCTTGATTAATTTTTCTTTTAAGAATTTTGATGACTAATATTTAATACCCTCCAGAATTCCTTCTTTTATAGCGCATGATGGAGTGAGATAATGCCAACAGGCCCCTTTTTAGTGCTCCCAGAAGCCCCATTCAACCCTTCCTATAATATGTGGCTGCAGTGCAGGGAGACTGTACTCCAGAGCCATAATGGCCTCAGCCACAGTAATGTGTTTGGACAGATGGGAGAGGCAAGTGCTGATGTGCTTAACTACGCATTTTACAGCTAAACTATTAAAGAGTTGTGCTGTTTACACACCAACATTTGAATACCTGTCTTCAGGCCAGTTTAATTATCCGGGCCCTTCTGTTATTTCTGCTGCTTTGTTGTCTCTCAGCTTTTTTTTTTTTTTTTCTTGCACGAGGCATGAGAGATTTGTTTGCAGCTTCATTAAGATATTGTGTTGGTAGCGAGTTTGCAGGAAGCAAAAAATATATATATATATAAATAATAAAAAAAATTTGCTCAAGTATCTCATACTCCATTCTCCCTGCCTTCTCCATGCAAACACAGATACTGTACACATCCATTTTCTTATAAAGTCATTTAAAGTGAGAAAATTAAAAAGAAAAAAAGAATGCCCTGTGATGCCTGCTCTTTGAAATCTCTCGGGGCTTTAGGCGAAGGGGAGGAGACACACGCGGCCCCTGGTCCCTCCGATTCATCCTGAGACGTTTGATTAGCTCACGAGTGCTTATGCTGGGGGGGTGAGGGGGGGAGAAGGGTTTGCATTATAATTTTGCTTCATGAATTCCTTCATATGTTCATCTTCAGCTGCATGTTCAAATAAACCATTAATCAAAGAGGAAGAGGGGGACGAGGGCATTTAGCCAGCGGAGCCAGCGGAGCCAGCAGTCTCAGGGTCTCAGGGTCTCGGCGAGCCGGTGGATGTGGTGTGTTGAGAGGCGGTCGGAAGCGACGCTTTTTAATTATCTGGACTACATACAGGATGCCGTTTTTGATTGTTTTAATGAGGCAGCTGGCCTATTGTCTCTCCCTTAATTCCTCCATTGTTTTTAGAATATGTCATAGTTCTTTATTCTTTTATCAGGTGCTCTGCAGGAGGATTTAGACAATAGCCTTCTTTCCAACTGCATTGGCCACTGCACAAAGGCAGCTCACACTGCAGACAGTTAGCAGGCAAAACAAGAGCACTTTCCTTCAGCCTTTTTTCCCCAGTTTCTCAACTTAATGCATTTGGTTGTTTGCTCTAACTCTTGACCCCCGGCCCCCCGGCTCCCTGGCCCCCAGGCCCCCAGATCCCCAGGCCCTGGCGGCTCACCTGGATTTCTCAGATTTGAATCACCTGTCGTGAAAAG
>CAEGAF010168355.1:0-17934 GCA_903067075.1 Micropoecilia bifurca | reverse complement strand
AGAGAGAGAGAGAGAGAGAGAGAGAGAGAGAGAGAGATAACCTGCTTTACAGTACTCTGGACCTCCGGCGAAGACCATATTTCAGCACAAAATTGACCTGAGGCTAACATTCAAAATATCAGAGGAAGGCTTCAGGAGCCGTCTGTAAATGTCTTTTAGTGGCGCAGCCAGAGCTCGGACTTAAATCACACATCTGTGCGCTGAGGATGTCCATCCTACCTGACTGACGTCGAGAAAATATATTGTAGAAATTGTAGAAAATACCCTGAAACAGGTCTGTCACCCAAGAAGCATACCGCACCAAGAAACGCTTGAGGCTGTGATTGCTGCCAAAAGTACCTAAAATAGAAACTAAGCCATTGCTGTGAATACTTATGTGACTATTTGAATTGTTTATATAAAAAAATCCAGATGTCTCTGAAAATATCTTTTCAGTTTGCCATAATGGGCTAGTTTGCACTGGATCCCTGAACTGACTGCTGTGTGGCTTAGTATTCATGATGCTGTTTGTTCACTAATGTTTTCTAACAAACCTCTGAGGCCTTCACAGCCCAACTGTCATACTGTTTGATTTTTTTATTTTGTTTATTCTCTTTTTTTTTTGGCTACATATATACCACAGTTTTCAAGTCTTTATTTCCGTGACTACATTTGAAGATCCTGCAACCATTTCTCTCCATTTCACATTCCATGTTGATCACAAACAAACTGCAATAAAGTATAGCGAAGCTTTTAGCTGTTACGTGACAAATTATGAAAAAAAATTTATGGCCGACATCAGAAATTTGCAAACATTCTTGTCAGACTATTTGCTTTTTCTCATCTTCAGAAGGTGATTGGACTATACTGTTTTTTATTTATACTGCAATTTAAATACTGATAAGTGCAAACATTTTGTTGTCAGGATTTGGAATAATATAGCATAACATAAGTAAATTATGCTACATTGCCTTCAAATAAAATATCTAACGTTGCAGATACAATTAGCATTATTTAGCTTTGAGGGGTTAATGTTAACGTACACAAACAAAAATGTTTAATTTCTCTGAATTATTTCTTTGGTCTTTTTCTAGACTAATGTTCTGTTATTGTTCTGAATGCTTGATTTTACATTCATACTGGTAGGATTTACAAAATATGAAAGCACATTTTAATAATAACAGGAATGTGTCACAATTCAAGCCCCATCCTCAAAAGTTTTACATCCATCCTGCAGTAAATTATTCTCCATACTGGTCTGTGTTTTCATAGAAACACCAAAAAGTCAAAAAAGTTCCCTGTATCTTCTGCATTAAGATGGATTAAGATAAGTCAACAAACTTGTGACTTCATTCGACATTTCTACATTGAAAATAAAAAAGACAAAATCATTACTAAAACGCTATAACAAAAGATGACTTGTATTTTTGCTTTTTCCTCATAAATAGAAGGGAAGAAGTGTAACAAACACAAAGAGAACATTAAAAAGCACCAGCATCGACTTTTCCATCTTCTCCTTTTTGACTGCAGACAATTAGAAGACGATCCAAGTGGACAACCAAAAGATATGAAATGAAACACTGAAATAATATAAACCCATCAAGCGTACCTGTAAATAGATGAGAGAGGTCTCTTGGAGAGGATCTTCGGTCTGTATGGTTTTGGTTCTCCTGCCATGTTGATATCTGGAAGTGAGCACATGGTTAACATTTATTAGAGTGCTGCCCTATAATTCAGACAGTCATCAGCAGGGATGTCATGTCGGCTTTATGTTTTTAATGATTAATCTTAATCTTAGTTCTTTTTTCAGCAAAACAGAACCACTGTATATTGCTACCATGCTTAACATGTTTAATGATGGTATTAGTCTTGAAAGCCTTACATTTACAGTCTCCAATTCAAAGAATGTAAACCATTAAAAACACTCACAGCAACTTTTAGCTTTGATTAAATTTAAAAAATGTATTTTTTGCTACCAGAGATTCTTCCTTAGTCTGACCCTCTGAGGTTATGGTAATGTAAAGCTTGTTTAGTTCACTACTTTATCACATAAATACGTGTTTGTGGCTCTTCTTACACATCCTTTCCCATTTTGTTTCATTTGGGAGCTGTAATGCCAGTCAGATGTTTGAACCTTGGATACTTTTAGGTGATCTAACATGACGATAATCTCACATTTACATTCAGATTGAGAAGGCATCATATTGACTAACATTATGTTTCTGTAAAGTCCCAACCTTGACTGAGCTTAAAAGTCTCTGTTTGCTTGTAATAGCGTGTCTCAACATTAATTTTGAGCTTTTCCATGTAGGCAAAAGTAAAAAAAAACAAAAAAACCCTCAAAATTAAAATAGTCATCTGTGGGAAAATAAAATTTAAATAAAAATAAAAAAACAGCAAAAAAGACACAGGAAGACATGCAAGCAATTGAAAATGTAAATCAGTAATCTTCAAACTGTGGGAATCTGGAGAAACCAGTCAGGTAGGACAGGAAAATGTTTGGGACACAAACAAAAACCCACAAAAACCTTCAGCTGACATACAGAACTATCTGGAAAAAAACAGCGCGACTCTTTCAAGAAGACAGTAGAAGATAAACGAGAGCAACACATGATCCAGACGAATGGTATTACTAAACTGGTGCTACAAAACATTCTGCTTCCAATATGCTAAGTGATAGCGACAAACCTAAAAGCCAGATTAGACCAAACTGAACTTCCTTATCATGACAGGTTGATTACTGATGTTTTGGGAATGTGGAGCTTAAAAAAAACTAGTGAGGCAAAATGAATTCAGCACGTTGGAAAACTTCCATTCATTATCCTGAAAGCTGCGAATAAGATGTACTTGAACGCTTCAAAATGACAATTATTCCAAACACAACCCCAAGATGACCTGTTATTGGCTACAGCAGGAAGAAGAGAAGGTTCTGGAGAGGTCAACTCAGACTTATGATATGGCTGAGCCACTTTGGGGAGTATAAACTCAAGGACTTACAGGATCTGGGGGCTTTTTGCCAAGAATAATGGGCAGCTTTACTGTCGGAGAAGATTAAATTCCTCACATCGACATCCAGCTCTTGATGTTCAAAACCACAACAGTGGTTTACTGAAAGAGCTGAAATAAATTATTGCAATCCTAAAATTGTCATGTTTGTGATGATTGTTGGGGAGCTATTGATTGGAATTATGAATTACTAAACACAAAAAAACGTGCATGACATCATGTATTGACAATAAACTATGTTTCATTGCTTTTAGATTTTCCTGTAAGTGCTATAAATCCGACAGTTAGTCCGTGTGGAGCATATTATAGCAAAGAAATAGGAAAAGAAATAATGAAATGGCAGCATAAAGAAATGTTTCTTTATGCTGCTATCGATATTTTAAACATATAAAATTATTTAAAGTGTAACTAACCCCAAAATCAACTTTTTTGCACATAATTTAAATAGTTTTTTGAATTTTGACATTTTGTGTGAATTTGTTTAATTCTGCATTATTTTTGCCTAAACCTTCTCAGTGCTGCCCTCCTTAGAACAAACAAGTTATCATCAGTCATAATCAGTTGATTCCTCCAAATGGTACAGATTTACTTCAGTCCTAAGTTCAGGTGTAAAACCAAACCACTCAGACTCAGTTTTTCTGGAAAGTATTAGTGCTTCTCTCATCATGCCCATATCAGTTTGTGACCGTACGGTTTAAGTTATGCAAAAAGACACCGGCACCGGCGCACCGGCTGGTCCTTATCCAAATTGTTTGGCTTTATGCAGGCGTAGTCAAAGTCTAAATGTAAAAACTGATTGAAATGCTGTAGGCTGACCTTGAACAGGTAATTAATGCTTAAAAAAAACCCAACCTCCAAATATGGCTCAGCCAAAACAATTCAGCAAGGAAGAGTGAGCCAGACTGTGATGTAAAAAACTGCAGCCAGATTTCTGAAATGTTTGACGGCATTTGTTGTTGTCAAGAGTGAGACAACCAGGCATTAGGTTGCATTTCAAATTTCTTTAAAGTATAATTGAATGTTTTCAGCACACTCTGTTTTGTATTAAATTCAGAAATGCTATTTTCAATTTACATAGTTTTAACTTGCTTGAATAACAACTCAGATCCTGAACATTTTCTCTTTACAAAGTTGTTAAAAAGATGTATTGTCACAACAGGAAAGAAGCAAAACTTTGATACGACAGTGAATCTCATTAGTGGAAAGAACCAGATTATGCAAGACAGAAAGAAGGCTTAAAGTCAGTGTTAGTGCAGAGCGGGGGGAAAAAAAACAACAAAGAAATCTCCTTTAAGTGCATTAGTAAGAGTACTGTGACTGATCTGTACGCTGCTCATGGCTCCCATCATGATTGACATCCCCTCTCTACCTGCCAAGAACTGTGCTGCTTTAAAGCGGGGCCGTATCATTGCATTCAGTCTGTCAAGCTTGCTGTCAGCCCCTCTGCTCAAAATCAGCTCAATGTTCCCTGAGTGCTGCTCAAGGACATATACAAAAACACCAACAACCTTTTTAAAAAACTCACTGATGATAAAACATCTGCAGCTCCAGGGATCTGGCTGTAGAAACATGTCACAACAGGGTCTGAAGTTAAGTCAGTGTATCTGAAGGTGAAGCAAGTGCAAAAGATGATAAGTCCTCAGCTACAATGTTAACAGTCTGAACTTATGAATTAGAAAGATTCTTATATATATTTCCATTTTCCTCCGGTGCTTTTTTCTTTCAGGCTCACATCAAAACAACGTCTAGATCTTTCCAAACACTTTCTGTAGACTCGCCACAGTGCATCCCTCCTCATCTGCTCTCTTTCTTTAGATTGCCTTTATTTCCTCTTCCCATCCCTAATGGACTAATGGAGTGGGGACGTGTCGGCGGCTCCGAGGTGCTTGGGGACAGCTGTGCCATTATCATTAGGACAGAGGAAGGCATGAGCAAGCTTCACATTGTTAGAGCGTCTTCTCCTCTAGTTCCCCACTAGGATTATCAAAGAGCGAACAGAGCACTAAAAAGCACTCTAAAACCACCACCTCCGTCCCTCCACTCCCTGGCAGACACACACACACACAGAGCCTCTGATTAATTACAGTCATTATTCTAATCATATACAAAAGTGGCATGAATATGGGTGTGTGTGCTTGCAGACAGACTTGTTTGCCCGAGCATCCATGAAAGTTTAGACTGGATGAAGAGCACAATGAGACTGTGTTGCTAAGCAATAGCCACTTAGGACCTGATGGATACTATAAACCAGTGGTTCTTAACCCTTTTTGATGTACAGAACATATGTTCATTCATATGCGCATTCCCCGAAGCCTTCTTATACCTCTTCCTCCCCCCCAACCCTCCCACACACACACGAAAAATAATTTGCGGCATTCTGATTTAGTAACGTAATTATATTAGTTGTGATACCACCCCCATGCCACTAGAGGCAGTAGCAACCCTGAAAAGATGCGACTAAGGAGCAGATTTAGACTATAGAATTTGGTATAAACGGTGAGTTTTTACCAAAAAAACTCACCGTTTTTTGATGAGTTTGAGACACGAGCTCAAATCCATGCTGACAGTGGAGCTCCTTCAATCAGTGCTCCTCCGCAGCACTGATTGGCTAAGTAATTTTACATGATCCTCTGCAGCAAGTGATGGCAAAGCGGGGCGTCATCACGACTTTACACAAGTGGGTCTTTACCTCGCGGCAGAGGCTCCGCCGAACCCCTGAGACCGACTCACCGAACCCCTGGGGTTCGATCGAACCCAGGTTAAGAACCACTGCTATAAACTATGAGCAGCATCACACTGAGGGGGGAATTAACAGGCTATTTATGATTGAACCACTATGAACTGGTTGGTTGCAACTGGAGCCAGCAGCTACCAACTCAAGGTGTGACAATGATTGACTATTAAGAGGTTCTCTTGCTCAGGACAAATTGCTGGAAAAACAGATTTAAGGAATCACTTTTAGACTCTGAAACACAAAACAGCAGAATGTTAGTCCCTTTAAGATTTAAGAAATTATTCATTCAAACTGGAAAAGATTACGACACCCATTAAACACTGAGATCTACAATGTCTACTATTTCTTTTTATGTATCTTGGGAAGACAAAGTAATTGTACTTCATTAAAAAAATACCCAGAGAGAACCCACACACTTAATCCAAAAAGACTAGGGTGGGATTTGAACCCCCAACCTTCCTGTTGCAAGGCAATACCACTTAGCTGAAAAAATTTGACTGGGGCACTTCAGCTAATCAAAGTGAGAAGAATGTACTAAAATCCTCAGTTTAATCTGTTAGGTGTTTAAAGAGTTTCTTGCTTTTCATATATTTTAAGGTCATCAAACAATAACTCTGTGGAGGATAAAATATGATTAGGAAAATAAGGAAATCACTCAATCTGAATATCTTGTACAAAGGCTTGCAAAGACTGTAACCCAGAGCACCTGCAACACAGTAAGCTCTTTCAGATTTTAAGATCTGACCTACAGATTTTAGTACATGTTTTTCATACCAAGGAACAGGAGAGGTTCAAAAATATTTACAAGACACACTGTGAGAGCTCACTTCTCTACAGGCTGCCGTGAGAACTAAACTCTTTATCTTTTGTCTCTTGCAGCTGCAGACTGAGCTCAGACAGATGACCTACAGAGAAGCAAAGCAGAGAAAGCTTATTCCACACAGTGTCCATAACCATGATAAAATATGATATTACAAATATCATAAAGTTCAACAGTTATGAGACTTTAGCTAGATACAAAACACTCCATTAAAACCTCAGTAAAATTAAGAGCTGAGCTGAGTTTCAGCTCAGTTTTTTCATTTCTGAGCTGTTTTTTTATTCAGTCTTTGGTAAATTTGAAAATTGTTTTTTGTGGTTGTTGTTATGTTTTAGGGTTCAGTTCTGATCCATTTTTTTAATATGGTCTCTCATAATCGTAAAGCACATGTTAGAACAGTTTAAATGTGTAAAGATGATCAGTCTCTTTCTTACTGCAGAGTCACATCTTATCAGATCATATTACTAGAAGGGATGTTGCCTATTCCATTGGGACATTTTAAGGTCTATTAAGATTTCTTTTATTAAGATTTCCTAATGTCCGGGTTAACCTGCTTGGAAAGCCAGACTAGACTATGTTGGTAGTTGCTGTCAATATCTTCCACTTGTAAATTATTTTGAAACATCATCAAATCTTTTACCGGGCTTGATTGAGTTTGGTAAAAAATCTGTTGATTTTACAAATTGAGGAGCACAACAAACGAAACATCCCACATGTAGAAACCAAAGCTACACACCTGGTGTAATTTAGGAGAGTCGGCGAGATTGAAGTGGCTGCCGTTCCCAGACATGGAGGGAGGGCTGTATTCACGTCTTAAATCTCCTTCCTTCGGGTCATGGTATTGTCAATCATTTTAATAAGACCAACTAGTTAATAATGAGTTTTCCTTTCGCTCATGTGCTTTCTTGTCTATTTCTTATTGAAGAGAAATTGACAGAATTTCCAATTGGGATGACAAAGTTTTTTACATCAGAGACAGAAGCTTAAAACCTTCGTTAGACTCTACTAAACATTGCTTATAAAAAACGAACACAAGGTGATCCCATTTTTTTCTACATGAAACTTTAAATAGGGAAATAAAAGGACAGAAAGCTTGGATGAAAAACACAATGGATTCCATTTTGCACTTAACATTTAATTGAAGATGCTGTGTTCTCTTGTTGGTCATCCAATAATGAGGGATTATGTCCAAATGGAAAGCTGCTCAAATAATAATAATTAAAAAAAAAAAATCATCCTTCAGCTGTACAAAATGTCTTTGGCTATTGATTAGCAGTAATTATTTTTCCCTAAACACACAATTGTTTTGTTTTTCAAGCCACGTTTTCTGAAAGTATAAAACCTTTTACTATACTCTACATGCTGTGCAAGGAAACGTTGACATTCTCTAACTCTGCATTTCTACTAGGAGGGATAATTGAAGGTCACTTTTACTTATTTACCTCAAATTTTGTTTATCTTGGTTCGTTTTTCTGCTCATTTCTATTAACATTCATTTCAATTCTGAGTATTTCCTTCATAAACTCTAAAATATTTTTAAAAGAATAGCAAGAATTACTGACAAATAGAGCACTGGGTTCAAATCCTGGTCTACATGGAGTTTAAATGTTTTGGTACTCTGATGTCCTCCCAGTCCAAAAACATTGACTGTAGTTTGTCCTGAGTGCCTGCGTGTGTGTGTGTGTGTGTGTGTGTGTGTGTGTGTGTGTGTGTGTGTGTGTGTGTGTGCATGCGTATGGTTGGATATGATCACCAGCCCTCCCTGGAATCAAGGACAAGTGGATATAAACAATGAACTGAAGAGAAGTAACTAAGGGGCCATTTAGCCCAACTCTGGCATTAACATCTTTTCTATCATTGTCAGTTATTTTTTTCTCTCCTGTTTTAATTTCATATACCGGTTTTAAAAAAAAGTCCCATCTGGATTATCAATTTAGTTTCCTTTTCATTTTATTCTCAAATAGTCTGTTTTTAAATGAGTCATGGTGTGTTTTTATAGGACGAGCTCCAGGTTTATGAGACCCCAGTGTAACTTTATCCGCCTCCAACAGAAAAGATGAGTTTTTATCCGTCCGACCTGGATCCCTGAAGAAGACAGCCATCTCCACCTCAGGGCCTCTGACTCACTTAAGACTCATTTACGTTAATGAAGCCGAGCCTGTGAGTACATTGCTCTGTTAGTGAGGGCGTGTTTGTCTGTTTCAACTCACCTCTGCGCGCCACAGAGCGGTGACTATTAGATGGACTGGGCAAACGCAAAAACATTAATCTCAATACCTCCGACTGGTATTTCAGATTGTTTTGAACCAAATATCCACAAAAGTGTCAGCGGTTCAACGGTACACAAACTGTACAAAGACTGTTTAAAATGTTGTGACATAATAGCCATAAACTTTTACGCAACTTCTTAGGGTTTTATTTAAAAGACCAACACAAAGTAGTGCACAAATTTGGAAGATTGCCTTCAAATGTTTTCCAAATAAAAATATAAGTTTGCTCTGCATTTCTATTGATGCCCCACTGAGGAAATATTTTTGCAGAACCACATTTTGTTTCAGCTACAGCTACAAAGAATTTGCACATCTAGAGAGTGAATTTTTAAAATAATTCTTCTTTCTTTTAAAATAGCTAAAGTCAGATTAAATGGAGACCATCCAAGAACTTCAATCTTCTGGCTTTAGCTTCAAACTTTAATGGGTTAACATTCTAATAAATGAATCTGTTGCATGTTCACAGCACTGCTGGAAAGTGAAACCCCACCCTAATCTCATGACTTTTTCAAACTCTTAAGCGTGGCACACGGTGTGCAGTTTCAAAACGCACACAGTATCAGAACGTGTTGCACTGACCGAGCTCAGCCTCATTAAATTTTAATGTTAACTCACACCAAGTGATTCTGGTTACATGCCAGACAGCTGGACTTGTTGCTGCATCCCCACAGGATCCCAGTCCAACAATAAATAGATAGCGGGTTGCAGCAATTGATGAGCTTTTTATTGGAGTCAAACGCTGAAAAAAGGGAGGAGGAGGACAGAAAAGAGACAACTGAGAAAATGAATGTGTAAAAGACGGAAGAATTAAACGTCACTCCCAGCAGCAGTCAGACTGCATTATGTTGCGAAAAAATATCAGAGGCTGCTTCATGTGTATCGCAGGTCATCTTCAGAAGTGGGTACAATGAGTTGAGACAACTACAACTACAACTTCTGTGTAGCTACTACGCTACACAGAAGAGTCTAATACATAAAATACTAATAACAAAACAGTAGAGGCTCAAGGGATACAAATAGCTTTTGTCCAAGACTTTTTTTTTTACATGAACTTTATGTTTAAATTTATTGTTGCCCGTTTTATTCTTTTATGTATTTTGTTGCAGCACAACATAAATTTATCCCGTGGGAGAAATAAAAGAAACCTTGAAGGCACTGCAGCTGTTTCTGTTGAGCCAAGCACGACTTCCAGAGAAGTTACTTTAGTGTCGATCATTAGACTTTAGGCCTTCTGCTGCTATTTTGCGTCGTTCGGGCAAAGTGATGCAGCGGTGCACTGTCTAAACGTTTAACACATAAACGACCTTGAGTGTTGTGGTAAATGCTGTTTGGGAAATAAAACAGGGGATGCTGTTTTCCTTCCCCCTCTTTTGGCTGAACAGACATTTTTGGCAGAAAATGGATCTCTCCTCGCACAGAGGAAGCTCCACCGCCTCGATGACACGCATCCTGAGAGCAGGTGAGCTGTGTTTGATTAAGAGATCATCCAGGATACCCGCATGAATGCAAATGTGCACCTGAGAGACGCCCGGCATGACACGGCTCCACAGATTCCATCTACAGCCTGTAAATCCGACACCTGGGACTTGTACTAATCTCCCATCACGGTTCAAGGGCAGAGGTCTCTTTTATTGCACCTGTGAGTGTCGGCTCACTCTGGGCTCAGAGACCGACGGCTCCGACCGAGGAGAAGCCACACGGAGTGGGAGTGGGCTGCAGTTTTAGGTGTAATTTTATGTGTATTCAAGCTTGGGGACTTGCATATTTACTGTAGCTGTCAAAGCAAATCAGGATGAAATCAGAGTTTGACATGAGTTAGGTGCACTTTCTCACACAAACAACATTTACATAGTCAATATATCAATTTGTCTAAGCTTGTGAGGTTCTTGAGTGAACTAAAAGATAATTTGAAACAAAATTAGCATTTTTCTTTCACCTAAAACTAGGATAAATACCCCAGGCAAACCAATTTGCCGCTCTGCAGCCCATTTGAGGTAGAATTTACCGACCTAAAATCTAAATGCAGAGTCGAGCTCTGCGAGTTTTTTTTTGTTTTTTTTAAGCAAGTAGGGCTGTGTTTCTGCTCACTCATCAGTCAGACACAGGATGTATCCTTAGACATGCTATACAACACACTTCCATATAAATACTGCAGTTAATTTCCCTTTCCTTGGCTGCATCATATTTTAATATAGCTGAATTTGTAAGCAGTCTGTTTTTTTGTTTGCTTGTTTTTTAATGGCACAGATCAGAAGTTCTTTCCAAAACCATAAATTAAATGAGATTTAAGCTTGAAAGGTTTCAGTTTCTGAAAAAAAAAACTCAGTCTGATTAGTTTTCTTCAATGCATCAAGGGATGAATCATCCTAAGCAGGACCATAAACTGCTTTTTGTTCATTTCCAAATGGTTTTTTGACGTCAGAACAGCCGAGACTCTCATTTTCCCTCTATGCTTCAAAAAGAAAAAGAAAATAAATCCATTCAAATTACTTTGTTAGTTTAGTTACTGTATCTCTGACTATAAATATTTTTAAAATGTTCTACCATTTTTGCAACCAACATTATGCTCCTTTATGAGACTGAGCTTTTTTTTTTTTTTTTTTTTTTTTACAATTTTTGTGCAGTGCTGACTTTCCTTTATGACTTTTTGATTTTTTCTAAGGTAATTTTGATGTACGGAAAGTTGAAGTTTCAACACACCAAAGAAAACTCAACACGCTGCACAGGTGGAATCTGATGACAGCACTCAAAACTACTGATTGACTGGAATCGATTTGTTGTTTTCGGCTTTCAGTCATTTCAGGTGGATATTCTTTAAAAAAACAGACTTACAGAACAAATACATCCATGCTACCTTATAACACATGAGTATTTTTGATTTTTTTTAAATTGACCCATGATAAGCATATTGTCATAACCTGAAGATTCAGATGATTTAAACTTTCATCTTTCCTGCAGCTTTCCATCATTTTTCCATTTTGGCATATTTTTATTATGATGCAAGAACTTGTCTTTTATGTGCAATGCTGTGAAACACACAGGTCCGGTACTTCCACCTGTCCGCAGGCTCATTAATCTCTGCAAGCAGCTGGAAAACAAACTGCCAGCTGCTTGAAACCACTTGTACATCTGCTCCAAAAAGTCAGCTGTCTCCCTTGTGAGGTGACCGTAGAAACATGGATCTTTAAAAAATATCTTTGGAGTGCAACATCATCCATGTTCCATACAGCCAGCGTTCCTGCACATGTTTTATTCCAAACTTCCTAGGCTCAAATTCACAGATTTCTCAGTCCTCATTATCCATGAATTATAAATTTGTGGAAGATATTTCTGCAGTGACCAGGCTTTAAATACAGAACCTCTACAAACCGGAGATAGACGGAAAGGAGAACATGAAAGGAAGGATCCTATTTGACCTAAATATACCTAAAAGTCATTGTTTTACAGATTGAGTAGATTGCTTATTAACATGCACTTCAATGGCAATACTTCTTAGTTAAGAGAAGTCTTGTTCAACATTTGGATCTCAAACCCATCAGAGCTGAAGTTTCCAAATAACATATGCAACTCCATGGACAAATGTCCCTTCAGCAGTCAATATTCAATTTGATAAGTAGCGTGAGCCTTGTTCACAAAACGTTAGTAAAGTCAAATATTTTATTTGTAAAGGACTAATTAGGCAGTTTGAGGAAATTCAAAGTGTTTTTTAAACAACTTCAACAGAATCCCTAGTCGTGTATATCACCACATTAAGCAAGTTACTGAAAAAGAATAACAAACTTTGCTGCAGATCAAAAATACTTTTTGAATTGCTGGATCCCATTTGTATACAGAGACGTTTAGTTGCTGAAAAACAAAACAGAGAAGTTCAAGGATGCTGAAATCTGGTGAGGCTTGTTTTGATTAAAGTTAGACGTTTCTTAGCATTAAGGTTTTCAATTGCACTGTCTATATGCCCAGGATTTTGTTGTTATTAGTTCTATTATGTAAATGTCAACCAACATTTTAAGGAACATTTTTGTGCTGTAAATAAAAAAGAAAAAAATCTTTGATGGCTAATAACTAACCTGTGAGAACAACAACAGCTTTGGTAACGGCTTTAATGTCATTAGATTCTCACTGTACTTATGAAACTCATATGATCTTTAAAATAAACAAGATGTAAATCTGCTGTCTCCTTAAACAAACTTCATGATCATGCAGGATCATGATCAGCTCATAGGAACTGTAGATAGACAAGCTTACTGCCTTCTGAAAAACACCATTTTGTTCTTCAAAGCCACCTAAAAAAGCAGTGCATCTTATCTGGACTTTACAAACTAAAAACAACGTAGTGCATAGCTTTGAAGAAGAAGAAAACTGAGATGTTGTTTTCATTTTTCACAAATAAAAATTTCAAAGATGCATTTTGTTCAGTTCACTTTACTCTGATACCCATAAATAAAACCAATCTTTAGTAAACATAGTCCACCTGTATTTTATTGAACTTACATTCTGCAGAGGCCTCATAACAAAACAAATTGTCTGGCGTATCTAACACCTTGAACTCCCAACAGTGAAACATGGTGTGGCTGCATCATGCTGTGGAAATGCTTTTTTTTCTTTCTTTTTTTTCAACAGGAACAAGGAAACACATCGAGGAAGAAACTTTACTGAGTTTCACTTTCCAGCAGGACGACAATCCTAAACATACAGCCAGAGCTGCAGAAGAACGGCTTAGATCAAAATCTCCTTTTGTGGCAGAAGAAGCCAATCCACGAAAATCCAATGGAAAACATGCTGTGAAACTTTAAATTGTTGTTGGCAGACTCCCCATCTCATCTAAGTAAGTTTGAGCTTTGACAAAGAATACGATTTCAGCCTGTATATGTGCACAGCTGGTAGAAATGTAACTTGGATGCCAGTTCCTTTAGGTGTTTATTTGACACTTCACGATTACTGTATCCTTTGTGTTGGTCTATCAAATAAAATACATCACATAATTTTGCATGGCAGTGCACTGTTGAACTGAGAGTCTTCAATCTGCAATAAATAACCAAAGTGTGATTAAAATCTGAAATAAACAGGGAGCCTTTTCCTAGAGCAATTACAACAAAGCATTTTGCATTGTAATTATAGTACATCCACCTATATCTATTTTATGATTAAAATGTATGCACAGTGCATTTAAAAATACGCCACCCTCTCCCTGCTTATATTAGGCCAGAGGCCAGGTACACCCTGAATAGCCTGACGGTTGAATGCAGGGCACATGAGGTTCATTAATATTATGCATTATTCATTTAATCACAGCTATATTACCCATGCAAAAAGTGTCTGTCAGCACTGGCAGACACAGGAGCTGCCATGTGCATCCAACCCTCTGAACAACCCCCCCCACCCCCCTTCCTGAAAGGGGGACGACCTGAATGCTCATTTCCCTCACAGAACAAGCAGATTAAGGCTGCAGACAGCAAACACGCTACAATACAGGCAGAAGTCTCTCTGACTACCAACACAACATCTGTGTTCACAGGGGGGGGAAAGCATGTGGGTTTTCTGTGTTGGATGAAGCGCTGCTAGTGTTGATGCAAGATTTGCATCATTGCTTGTTTTTCTTGTGACAAAAGAATAAAGAGCTCCTGAATAAGTGAAAAAAAATGTTTTGCCATGTTAAAATAACAATATTAGACTTAAAGGCAGAGCTCAGGCTCTTCAATCCGGAGATTATTATCAGATTTAGAAGAAAATCCAACATAAACAAACGTAAAACGTGGTTACTTAACTTTTAATCTATTTTCTAAAACTTAAGAAATGATCCAGAAAACAAAAAATGTAACAACATAAACTTGAGCGACCTTAAATTCACTAATTGGAAACAACAACAACAACTCACATCTCTGGTTGCGACGCCTGCCTTTGTACATGGTCATGTCGATGCGAATAAAACTCCGACGCTTCTGCGCTGCAGCCGAGCGGCTTTTGTCTGTCTGCGGACTGTCTGCTGGCGGCGGAACACCAGAACCTCCAGAACCTCCAGACCCCCACAGAGCCGCTGCGGACCGAACCATCTGGCCGCCTGCGACGGGGGGTTTAAGGGAGGGAGCCGGGGAGGCGGAGCGCTCAGTTACAGCAGCCCAAAGTTAAACTAAAACCGCCTTTAACGCTTCCTGGTTGGCTGAAGAACCGATAAAAGTTTTTTTTTATTGTTCTGTTAGTTGTACAGGGGCTTTGTGAAGATTGTGAAACATTGTAGATTTAATAAAGAAAGAAAAGAAGAAAGACATAAAGAAACAAATAAAGAATTGTCTTTGTATTTCAAATAAAAAGTATTATTAGTTAGTTAGTTAGTTAGTTAGTTAGTTAGTTAGTTAGTTAGTTAGTTAGTTAGTTAGTTAGTAGACATATTAAAGATAGTCTCAGATCAGATTTCCAACAGGGTGTCCAACCTCAACCTAAAAATCCAACATGGCTGCTATACTGCAGTCATAAAATGTACCTTTCACACATGTAGACACTTGTTAAATCCCTATTTTTGAACGTTTATTTTTTCTTTTTTGTAGTTAAAATGCATAAACATGAATTTAAAAAGCTTTTAGATCTCATTAGTTCTCATTAGAGTAAAATCATCATAACTAACAGAAATGAGGTTTTGAAAACATCAGTTTGTGAATAATTCATCTATACAATGTGATGGAGTTTCTGAAATTAATGAGCTTTTACATACTAGTGTAATTTAGTGAATGTGCATATCTAGCCTAATCCTAATTAAAAGAGCTGTCGCTGGTTCCTCTTCACCTGAGTTTCAGTGTTCATATTTCAGACAGTCTTTCAGGCAATGCCTTCTGAAACCAAGAGAAGCTTTCTTCTCCTGGTTTCAGAAAAGAAGAAAGCTTTCCTTATCAGGTCAAACTCTTCTCAAAGTCCACTGGTGTGAAAATATGTTTAACATTATGTTATCTCCAGAAGTTATCATCTAATACAGACAGGTATTTGTTCATATTTTAACAGTATCGGCTGTTTTATCAGTACATTCTGATTCAAACCTCAAGCTTTGCTTACATTTCCCCTCCAATACTCCACACAAGCCTCTTCCTGTCAGCCACTGGTTTTCTTCAACACCCTCCAACAACAGAAGAACCGGGAACATTCCCAGAATCTCTAACACTCTACCAGAGATTCACCAGTTTAACTGTAAAAGTAAAACCTGTTACATCTCATCACACAAAAACAATACTAACACTTTGGAATCCACAGGAACTTGCTTGAGAGACTCTCTCTATGTACTTTGTCGCCTTATGATTACTTAGAAAGTGTTCTTGAGAAGAACCATATCTGGGTTTCCCTCAATCCTCAATCTGTTGTGACTCAATCTTGGATAACAAGGATATTAGTAATGTATGAGTGAATGAATGGATGAATAATTAAGGTGGTAGGATTCTCTCTCATGCCTCCAACATTTTAACATGCATGCAGCTAAAGACTAGCTAACGTAGCAAATCTATTAGAAACCATGAAGCTTTTGATTCTGAAACTATCCAGCAGATTTAACACATTTATGCAGAATTCTGTCTTCAAAGATCAACACTCAGAAAAAAATATTTAAACACTGAACATGTCAGCCTTAAATTAATTTCAACTGGACGTGGAGTTAAAGTATATTACATGCATTCTGGCATGAATGATTGCATTTATTCAGACACTTACATAAAATGCTGATATTTTCTTTGCAGTTAGTGCTTTTTAAAAAGCTGTTTTCGCTCTGCCTTTATGCACAGATCGCTTCATTATTTCAGGAGCAATGCAATTCTTTATGAAGGATGAAATGTTTTGCTCTCTGCAGCACTTCATCAGAGTGATGGTTTGATGATAGAAAGCAACAAACACACGCACAGAAAAGGAATAAATGAATACATAAAGAGTAGAGATCTCTTTGGCAGTAAACATGCGTTTGTTTCTCTTGTTGGCATTAAAAAAAATTTAATGAAAGGAAATAAAAGTGGGAAAAAAACACAGGAGCTTTTATGCATTTGACTGAATGTGGACTTGTTACACTTCAAATGCAACCCAGCTACTTTGTAGGAAATAAAATCACGAGCTTCGTACAAAGATGAGCTATTCAGTATTCAAGGTTCAACACAGAAAATCATTTTATTCATGACCTTTAAGCTTCCAGCAATATTCTCAAATCATCAGGCAGTTCATCTCTCTACAGCCACAGTCCTTCTATAAGCAATTTTTTTTCAAAGATGATTAGCTTTGGACTGAAGAGACACATTAACAAAGAGGTAAAGCCATTCCAGCTGCTGTGGTGTTTGGAGTCTTCTAATTGTGACATCTAATTACGGTGACATGGAGGTTACAGTTGCTGTGTTTCTGTCTGATGTTTGCAAAAGTCCACCGGCATATTTTTTTTCTTCCAAAAACAAAAGAATAAAAGCTGAAAGACAATGAAAGCTGAATATGACAAACATGGTGTCAAGGCCAGCCTCTCGGATCAAATGCAAATGTCATCAACAGCAAAGGTTGTTTCACACACACACAGAAATTAAATGAGAAATCTGCAACTCTTCCTCATATTTAGTCAGGGTTATTTTAAAATTGTGTACTTTGAAACTTGTCTGTTATTATGCATTATTTAAAGCTCTTTGGGAAGAAGTAAGGTCACTTTTCATGCAGTGATCCATGAATTTTAAAAGCTGATTGGGTTCGAAAGGACTAGTCACACTGGTGTGCTTATAGCTCCCTCTGGTGTTCATACACGCAGCAAGCATAAAGATCCACCAATAAAATCCTATTTTTACCATAAGATTTGTAAAAATGGACAAAGCAGAAAAAGTAAAATAAATCGAGGTTCAGTAGTTTTGTTTTGGAAATTTTATGAAAACAAAATTCTGTTCATTCTGTTTTCTTGTTTTGAATCCAAGCAGGCTCCACCACTACAGTGCTGCGCACATAAATAAAATCGAATGAATGTATTTTCCGATTTTAAAAGACTGTAAAGACGTCCAATAAAAAACATATGAACATATTTTTACTTTTAATAGTTAAAATCTTCTTCAGTTTTTGAAAAAAAAAAAAAAAAAAAAAAAAAAAAAAAATTAATGATTTTATTATTTGAATTTGTTATTGAAATTTATAAAAAA
>CAEGAF010168341.1:0-22690 GCA_903067075.1 Micropoecilia bifurca | reverse complement strand
ATACAGAGCTGCACATTAGAATTTTTAGGAAATTATGTGAGACCTTTTAATTTTTTGTGGGAAAATTAAAACTCAAACAACGTATTATAGAATCAATGCAACAATATTTGAATCCAGGTTTGAATAGTGCCTATATAGTGCCTAATATTTCCCAGAACTTCCCCAAAATCACTAACAATATTAAATCACCTCTTTTTTGTGTGTTTTCAAAAGTATATATATATCACAGACTTGACAGAGAGTTTTAATACATCTCTGAGTGTAGAATTATCCAGCTCAAATTTGATCAGTGAAAGTATCCTAAATTTGTATTAATGGTGTCCACCAGACAAAAAAACCCTGTAAAATAACACAGAAAACCTGCTAAGCCCAGTCGTCGGGACGCCAGGGCGACCCACCGTGTTTGTATAAAAAATGTTAAGTTACTGGGTATCTATGTTACCGGAAGACATTGTGCCTAAACACAACTTCCAAATAACAAACCAGAAAAATACTATTAAAATAAATATCCTTATTTATCCTCACCTAAATAAGCCTTATTTAGGTAAGGCGGTCAATGGTTCGACTCTGTCGATGCAATAAGACAACTCAAATATTACTTCCTTTTCTACTTCAAAATAAGAGTTTCAAACATAGGGTTTAAAGCAAACAGCTTAAAATCTGGAACCCAAAGAAGTAGCCTTACCAGAAAAAGTCGCACCAACAGCAACTGGGTGAAATATCTCGTTAATAAGGTGCTACACCCCGACTGTATTGGCTTCTGTTATCTTGAGATGTGGACAGCACAAGATTGTAAAAGCCAAACAATCAGGTTTATTTGGAGAGCAGGGTTCAAAATCAGACAGAGTTTGGTAACAAATCAAGGGTCAAATATTTACGAGCAGTCTCCAGTTTTCTGGACAGCGGACGATGGAAACAAACAAAGGCGGGCTGAGTTAAAACCCTCCACAGTTACTCAAGTCGAGCTGGAAGGAGTCGAGAGGAAGCAGATGAATAATGACTGACAGCAAGCAGGTGTAGAGCAGAGCAGTGAAGCAAATGTTACAACAAAGCAGATTTTAAGAAGACAAAGCATAACCGCACAATGCTGGAAGAAAATGTTACACTTCTTAAAAATGCATGTCAATCTCAAGAACACAAGGAAACCCATCACACCACAATTCCATATAGTTTGAATTTGGATTGTGACATTTTATGCTATTTACAGTTTTCTGCCTATATTGTTGCAGAAATAAAGTTGAGATTTTCGTGTGTTGAGAAACACAGTGCTTGACTACACAGAAATCCGACCTCGTGGTTTCAGATCTGTGTCGAAGTGTAACGGAGGCCGTGGACGGTTGCGTATCACATTCCATATTTATCTTTAGGGAGAACTGCTGTGCTCCGTCATGACAACTTGGACCTCTTTCCTAGAAGGAGTTCTCGCTTTTCTAAGAACCCAGCATTTATTGCTCTGAGTTGAATTTTGGGAGTCCCATGCGTAAACTATAAGTAGTTCCGCCATCCCTATTCTCTTGTAGTGTGTTAACAATCAGCGTTGATCATGAACTTGAACTTTAGCAGCTGGTGTTCAAGTTCGTAGTTAGAGGCTGTAAAAAGCCAAAGGAATGAGTTTACGGAGTCTGTAATGGGTTTTTGCTGTTTGACTTGTAGGTTGGAGTTCAACCTTTACACAGTAAAATAATGTGGTTTCACTTTATACACAGCTTTACAGAGTAAAGTCACATCAGTTCATGCTGCCAACATAAAACAATACATTCACAAACTAGGTCAAGTTGTTTCTATTAACAGATTTACACTTTATATATAGAAAATGAGACATTCTCTATTTTAAAAATGAATTTCTAGAGCATAGAAATTCTGTTTTTTCTCTTTTACACTATCAAATGGTTGAAGAAAAGCTCAGCATTACCTTTCTGACAAATCTGCAGTGTATAATGTATACATAAATCTGGCAAATTGACAATAACACAAATGTATTAACACAAAATTTAAAACTCAAAGGTATAATGTACCCATTTTTTTCAGAACAGAAAATAAAAATATAAATGCTCCAGTATAAAATGAATTAAGTCGTTATCTATACCTTTTTTATTATTTTGAACTTAATTACAAGTATTTTGAAAACATCAATACTAAGTTCTATTTTAGTCAAAAATAATGAGAATAGTTTTAAATGACTTTGCAGTACAGTTTAAGCATTTCACCTGTGACTTTCACACTATTTGTATTAGTTGTCTAACATTATGTCCTTCAAATTCAAAATAAATGGCTCATGTATGGTTTAAATTTTATTTGTATGGATTTTTTTTTCTCCATTGCAGTTTGAATTGACAAGAAAGTGCAATATAGCACCAGCTCAAAACGGATAGAAGTAAAACTAAGAGCTTTGGTGCATCAGTTTTAAGCTACTTACCTTGATCCATTTGAAGCATTGCTACAGCTTTGGTTTTCTCAGATGTAACAAAAAACGACTCCTCAAGGATGTTAATAAAGTATGACTTCAAATATGCCTTTGTGTTTTAATCAAGGATCAATCATTTCATAAAAATTTGCATTTGCTTCTTCCATCATCATAATGTTCTTCTTTCTCTCTCTGAGCTTTCAGTCTCTCAATTCTGCATCACTTTAAATCCAAATATCCATCCAGCAGAGCAGATGCATTACTGCCATGCAGAGGAGGAATACATACTGCCTGAAATGTAATGGTTATCTTTGTGATTTTGCATACATTGATATTGAAATGACTATTTAATGTATTGCGATGCTGTTTTTTAGTTTTAAAATTGCTGATCTGTTAAAACTCATTCTGAGCAAGGCGGATCCATATAAAGGAGACTATTGGGGTTACAGTCAATTGACTCTTTGACTTTTTTTGTACAAATACATCGCTATGGTTCTGCATTTTTTGTCTCAAGTTGTCTTCCACGAACGGTGACATATAATCTTATCTCCATGTTTGATGTGGGAGTGTTGAAAAGGTCCAAGATAACACAGAAAGTGCTTAAGGTTGAAAAAAATTACTCCTGTTTTTAGATATATGTTTTTATCTCCATGTCAGAATTTATTGCGTTTTTTTTATTGGGGAAAATATGTAAAACTTTATCAGCCGTTGCTAATTGGAACACAGTCTTTTAGTTCTCTTTTTTTCATCTCTAATTTCTGGTAATCTGTTTTGTGATGGTGGGCCTTCATGTATTGTAATGATTGAGCTAACATATTATGCTACAGTCTGACCCGAGGCAACTCCTTGTCTACATAGAATAAAGCAAACGCTGATGACTGCCTGCATTAAAATGACTCACCACATATATTTATGACCCAAAAGTAATCGCTACGCAGTTCACTTTATTTCTGAACCTCCTTATGTTTGACTTTGTTAATCAAATTAAAGGCAAGTATGTTAAAACTGGTAGCTCAGCGTTGTCTGTGAGCCAGTAAGGGGAACAAAATGCTGCTGTTGTTTTACCCATGGCCACAGTCACTAAATCGGTTCTTATGTTTATATTAGAGGTGTATGCTGCTTTATGTTCAAGCCTGCCATAAACAAAATGTGTGCAGAAGGTTGGCGCACTCTGATTTCTGCTGAGTTATTAAAAGATGCGCCTGCCTCTGGCAGATTTCTAGGTCAGGAGAGCTCCTCCTGTTCAAAAATCCTCATTTAGTTCAAAAGTACATTTCCCCAGGTGGATATGCTTCATTTACTTTACATTGCATTTTTAATGATTCCACAGGAAGGCATTAAATTGAACTAGCAATAATAGACTAATCTTATATAAAACCGCAGTCTAGTGTTTTATAAGAATGATTTTAATAGTTAATTTAAATACCACCGCCATAAATTTTTCAAGTAGAGTTTGGGTGCAGATAAGTGAGTTTTTGATGTACTTTAACTTGACAAGGTTTAAAAGTAATATAAAAATTCACAGGTGTCCAACTTCATGGCGAGGCGTGTCATATTTACTTACATTTTCATGAAAAGATGAAGTATAAGGAGAGTTTTCTTTTCCCATGATGCTCCATGGATTCTCAGAATGGGGCATTGCTGCAAATTTAACTATGTGAAGGAGTCTGTTTAAAATTTGAAAATTTTTCACTAATCTGAATAATTAACTGATTGTGACAGCTTGATAAATGTATCAAGCTGTATTTGACTCTATTTATAGAGTCAAATTGAAATGTATGTTGACTTTGAATTGATAATGTGTTTCCGTTTATGAACTGGAGTTTTGTGGAAGGAGCCTTGAAACCTTTGTTGCAAACTGGCACCGTATAAATAAACTGAACTGAATGAAACTACTGACTCCAAGTGTGAAATTTGCAATTGCAGGCAGAATGTGGAAACTCTCACTACTTTACACTTTCTAGATGTAATCCTTCATTTAAAAATATTGATGTTTTTTATCCTCGTAGCAAGATTCCTGTTTTTGGTTTGAACAAGGCAGATAGCTAGAAAACAGTCCATGTGAATGATACTCATTCTGTCTGGTTTTAGGTGATAGCAGGGTTCAGGTACAGGCAGGAGGCAGACTTCCTAATCAAAACTAGAGTCTGACGGTTTTGGGAATAAATGGCTTCCACGTCATCTGTTTATCAGGGTGAAGGCAGAGTTACGGCAAAGACCCGTTCAGATGCCACTGGAACTGGGTCAGTGTTGCTTTCTGGCTACACAGCTGCTGACATAATCTGAAAAATTAACTACGAAGAGTAAAGAAGCTTTACGTTCTTTGATCTTCACAAAAAATAGAAAAAGACAAAACTATAAATGGACAATGTTTCGACATGGTGCCATGGTATTTATTGAGGAATAGAAATGATACGTGTTCCCTGATCTTTGATCTTTGGACGTTCTACAACGGCTGTTAATAACTTTGGCTAAAAATGATGGAGAATCAACTATTTTTTTAATTAAGATATAATAAATGCGGTGTCTTAGCTAGGTTTTCCTGCAATATTTGCATTTATTTCCACAAGGACTAACACTTAAGTTACATTAATATGTTTTTGATTGTGTTTTTCTTGACGTGCTTTTTTATGTCGTTTTTCATCCCACAAGAAGATCCATCCTTCCCTGGGAAAATTATATTTTTATCTTTACTTTGAATCCTGAAAATAGAAATAAAATGGGGGTTCTTTAAAAGTGACTCCAAATTTCCTAGAGTGACTAGGTGTCTAAAATTACAAGTCGTCTTGTAATGTAACAGTCATGTGACGCTTGCGGCTCTAAAAAGCCAAAATAGCTCTGTAGGTTGTAAAGGGTGCAGACACTCAGCTTAGCTGGTCAGATCTATTTATTTAAGGCAAAAAGGCTAATCTAAAATTGCTAAGTGACCACAATAAAAATCAGGTTCTAATTGTATGTTTTCTTTACGTATAACTATGCTCATCAGTCTACAACATGCTAATGTTTACAATTATATTGTTTTTCCATCATTTTACAGGATTCTGTATTCCTTCAGGGGAATCAAGAAGGTTTTGGACAAGTAGTTTTTTCCAATAGCGCGTTCCAACAAGGTCAGGACAGATGGGACTTCCAAGACTTCAGAAAGGGCCTGGTTGGCAGAGGGAGTGAGTATGGACAACCTTTCAGACTTCGGCGGCCCGTGTCCGTCCACGCTTAGGGAATGGGAGTGAGTATTAAACACACTAACATTGGTCTGTTGTCGTAGATTTGTACAGCTGCATGCCAACTCATTGTAATGTATTGTTGAAATAATGTAGCCACCTTAAAAGGACTTGAAATACAGCTGTGTATGTCTCCCTAATGAGTTTTATCTGTATGAGACATTTTTAAGGACATAAAAATAAGCAAGTGTCCCACCGCTTTGAAACTGGTGGGAAATTAGTTTCCATACGATTTTGGTGATATTTATGATCATTATCACATTTTCAGTTTTCAGGCAGAGCCCAGCAGTTTGCTATTTAATAATCTCCTGGTATCCACAGGACCTTTGGTAGAAAAACAGGCCCACAGCATCACTGATCCTCCATTGTACTTAACATTGGACTGTAGCTAGAAAAAAAAAATCATAATCACTTTCAGATGAGACAAGTCCACCGGCTTGTGCTCTTTCTGATCTTATGCATTGGAGGGTCGCATGAATTCATCTGAATATGACATGGAGGATTTTTTCCTGAAAAAACTCGACACTCTAATCTGTGCACAAGTCTGGTGCCCAAGTACATTTGATTCTTTAAATATAAGCAAAGCTATTATCCATCATCCTCACCATGCTTTTACATGGAAAGTATTCACAGCACTTCTAACATCTTTGTTCAAAATTCAAACCACAAATGCCCCTTTATGACAATGTGTATTTTTTTGAGAATGTTTTGCAAATTTATACAAAAAAAAGTATTCAAAGATAATACTTTGTTTATAAAAACTCAATGTTGAGCTTCATCAATTTGCAACAAAACAAAGTCTATATAGCCAATACTGGGTATTTGTAGAAAAATATTGATTTGATACTGTTTGAAATAAGGCTGTAATGTAGAAAGCCAAGCGCAGTAAATATGTTCTGAATTAAATGTAAACAACATGCATCAGATATGGCCGATCCGCATGTTTCTTATATCACACCAAGACTGGAGGACGAGATAATGTCTCCGTTCTGCGTCCACCAGCCTTTGCTTTGTTCTACATTACACTTGGTCCACAATCCAGCATTACCCCTTACTGTGCATTTTGCTTATGTCTTTTTAACTACTTGCTGATGTGACTTTTTACTGGTGGGTCAACTGAAACCCACATTTTGTGCTGCAGTTAAACAGATCTTGTGCTGCAGCTGTGGGTAACAACCATGTGTAAATTATGGATTTAAAATTTTATGCTCTTGGAAAGAGAAAGATATGGATGCTTACATTTGTTTTGTAGAAACAGTAACAGGAGACATGCAGAGGTTTGCTGCATGTCTCCTTAAACACAGAGCAGTCTTTTTATTATTTACCACAGTGACCTGATTAAAGGTGAAGACTCCCAGGGGCTTGAACTGGGTTACCAGGTTATGCTAACAGAATTATGGCAGACACTGTGGACCTTTCACCATTTCTGCCCGACGCTGGTTTGACTTTGTCTGAAAGAGCTTTTTCTCAAGACAGAAATGAATTATCGTGACACTCTTTGACACGTAGACAGTGACATATGCATATTTACTCACGTCACTTTGAAAGACTGTAAATAATATCTGGGTAAATGTTATGCTTCACGGCCAGCTGGCACGCTGTCACACATTTCCTGGAAAGTCAAAAGAGCTGAGTCACTGTTGGGTTTTGGCAATTACTTTATTTCTTGTTGCAGCATGTTAAACAGTCAAATTATTACTTCTTATTCTCAAACAATATATTTAATTGGCCCGTCCTTGTGCTTTCAGTACCAACAGCTGTGTGGAGGACTTAATGGATGAAGATGAGAAGGACAGGGCAAAAAGGTACTTTATCCTGTCTTACTGTTTCATCTGTTAGCTTGTGTATATGAATGTGTCATGATCGCCATTTTTATAGACCGGTACAAATCTACATTGTTTTCTAATTAATGGCTCTCATGCAGCATGAATTTTAGTTTTCAGTGACTTTGTGTTCGGAGGTGGTAAACAAGTTGTACTAGGGGTTATTTTACCGTTCAGTTACTTGAGCAAGGACTTTTCTGATAAGAAAAAGTTAAACATTCTTTCGGACACCTGGAAAAGCCAATTGGTGTGCCGACCGGGATAATCAAAACGCTTTGAAGCAAATTATCAACACAGCTGTACAAGCACATAGGGAAGAGAAGTTAAACATTACCTACAAAAGAAAACAATAAAGCTGAAGCTACCAGAAGTTGTTAAAATTAACTCACAAAACTGGTTGTTTGATTTGCAATGCAAGATAAACATGGATTTTTATTTTAAATTGTGTAAAGCACTTTGAAATGCCTTGCTGCTGAAATGTACTATACAAATAACATTTGATTGATTGATTGATAAACATGTACACAGAATGGTGAATTTTAGGTTAATTCTGTTTAAGTAAATGTATTTATGTTTTTATTATATTCTAACGACGTAAATGTATCTTTTTAAATACAAAAGCATCAAAGACCTGAGAAATGATACCATGTTCTACATGTTTCATTGTGTTTTAATCAATTGACATCGCTAACAAAAACACTGAGAACTCATTAACTCTGTTCATTTTTTAAACAATTAATTAACTATGATTAATTCCCAGCAACCCTGTCATTAATCAGATAAAAAAAAGAATTGCTTGTCAGCCCTAATTACATATCGTATTTTAGTAAATTATAAATAAAATTTGAGTAAATGTCACATCATAAGTTCTGTGAAATATTTGCTCTATTTACATAAAGGTAATGATCTAGAGCATCAGCAACCTGTTTCTTTCAACTAAATAAAAATTTGGTGGTTTTCCACTTCTACTACATTGCACTTGTGCTGCCATTTTTTTCTTTTTAAATGTGTGCTTTGCTCTGCAGAGCATCTCGCAACAAATCTGAAAAGAAAAGAAGAGACCAGTTCAATGTGCTCATCAAGGAGCTATGCACCATGCTCCAGGGTCAAGGCCATCCGCGCAAGATGGACAAATCCACCATCCTGCAGAGGACCATTGACTTTTTACAGAAACAGAAAGGTCTGCGCACATTCGAACATCTGTAGGTCGTCATTTCAGCCAGTTAATCTCGATCGCTGACCTTGAGTCGTCCTTTCAGACATCACTGCACAGAACGAGATTTGTGACGTGAAGCAGGACTGGAAGCCCTCGTTCCTCAGCAATGAAGAATTCACCCAGCTCATGTTGGAGGTAAAACTGAGCAGGATGCGTCCTTGAAGCCGACGATTTAGTCTGAATTCTAACTGATGTGAAATGTTACTCTTGCAACTTCTCTTTATAACGATAAATGAATGACACGATTGGCAAACTGATGTAGGAATCTGAGATTTTAATTAGTGACCATCTGATAAATGTAACACATGCACCTCTTTCAGGCCCTGGATGGCTTCCTTGTTGCATTAACGACAGATGGAAACATCATATATGTGTCTGACAGTGTGTCGTCACTTATTGGCCACTTACCGGTAAGTCGGAGCAGTCGGTAAATTAACCATTAATCATCTTTTCACCTAATTTTCTCACAGTATCAATGGCTGCTTAATTGGAAAAAGAAAACCTGTTATTTGTCACCAGGAACTGTTATTCATATTTGGTCTTGTTTTGAGTTAATATTTTTGAATAAAAGTAAAAGTTTATGATCTTTTAATACATTTTTGTTCTTACTAATCGGATATAATTAAACAAATACAAGTTTTGTCTGGTTTTCTTTGTTGAATGAAGATTAGCATTAGGCTAATCACATTTCCTCAACAGATTTATGTAGAACGTTTTAACACACAAGTAGGCCTGTCACAATAATCAATAATTCAATTAATTGCATGATAAATTACAGAAAAAAAAGATCAATAATTTGCATTAGCATGATTTGTTGTTCTTTTCTTTTTCTACCAAAAACTGGATGATAAAGTCTTCTGTCTGGTGTTTTGGTTTCAACTGTCCCTGTTTTTGAAGGACAAAATTATAAATATCTTGGATATTTGTAATATCCAAGATAAACGTGTTAAATGTTCACTACAATTTAAAGTTTAGAATCAGTTCTTGGATTCTTTTGCCATCGCCACGACATTAGTCGAAAATGGTCTCGAAACAACATCATTGTTTATCGCAACAACTGTTGGGACAATTTATCATTTGACTAGATTTGTTATTGTGACAGGCCCACAGACAGAGGAAATGGACCACACACGTGAGAGAAGGTCCTGCCAGCATGAAATGACTGACAAACGTCTGTCTCTTTTTCCACCAGTCAGATATGGTGGACCAAAATATCTTGAATTTCCTCCCGGAGCGCGAACACGGCGAGGTGTATAAGCTGCTATCATCCCACATGCTGATGACTGACCCCGTTGCTGCTGATTTCCTTGACAGTGAGTATCCTGCTGAGAGGCCTGCACGATCCATGTCTGGGTCATCATGCTGGAGCATGGCGGAAGTACAAAGGTTAAACCCGTAGATGGTCTTTTATTTACGAGGAGAAAAAAAATGTAACAGGAGAGAGAGAGAAGCGCTCCACTCATCGCTGATCCTGTTGCTCTGTATTTTATTCTCACCTATTTGTGACATTGTTTAAACCGCAAACTTGACACCTGGTTGTTGAGATCCAAAAGGTTTTCTCACATCAGCAGCGATTTTTTTTAAAAAATGCAGTTCTTTGTACACTGAAGAAGCGACGGCTTTGGAGTTTGTGTTTTATCGCAACTCTAATTAGCGTGCATCTATGATTAGACTTTTAGCTAATAATAGGAGCCAGCTTAGTATCATAGTTAAGACTTTAAATCACTGTTATGTTAACACAGTAATCCAAAGCGGTGTGGCATGGGAGGCCAAAGACGCTGACCTTAATCCTGTGTTTCTGTTGGGCTTTTTCTGACGAAGAGAGAGGGGGAATCGTCGGTGTCTCTGGCTGACATTAGAGGCCTTAATGGCCGCCTCCAAGCCTTGTCTAGAGCGATCAACAACTCTGCTGAAGGGCCATCTGTATAAACAAGAGTCTGGCTTTGCAACAGCAGGAAAGCTTGATTTTTATCCACTTATTGTTGAGTTGAATCAGTGCAGATGCAGAATTGTCAGAGAACCTAAACTAGAAGTGTTGTAAATCACCTACACCTTAAAGTGAGCTTTCTCTGCTTTAAACCATGGACCTCTCTTTAAAGGCTATTAAATATTAACGATATAATGCACAATAACAAAAATTATGAGTGTAAACTTAAAAAAGAAGCTATTTATCTATATTACAGCACAAGAGTTAACAAAAGCATGAGAAATTCTTTAAAAAGTACTCACACTTATTGTCCCATTTTGAGATGCAACAAGGACAAACTGTGTATGTGTGTTTAAACAGGATGTTATCTGAATGCCCAACACAAAGTGGTGGAAAATTATGAAGTGAACAGTTTTATTTTAATAAAAAAAAATGTAAAGTGTGGTCTGCAGAGTTTAAAAAGAGTAAGGGATGATTTTATGTAAATTCATGTAAATTCTAATGTGGAAAATGTCTCAATCTTTGCAGGTGAGACACATATTGAATTTTGCTGTCATCTAGCCAGGGGTAACATGGACCCCAAGGAGCCTCCTGTGTATGAATATGTCAAGTTTGTTGGAGATTTTAAGTTTCATAACCATGGTAAGAAAATTTCATTTAAAAAATACACAAATAATCCACCTTATTTCAACACGTTTTGAAAACAAAATGACATGCTGCTTGCCACACAGTGCCTACATCTTCTTGTAACGGGCATGAACTGACGTTACCGAGAAGTCTGCAGTCGTCGCTGGAGGAGCAGGTCTGCCTCATAGCAACTGTACGATTAGTCACTCCACAGTTTCTGAAGGTAAGAGCAGTTTGAGGCCTAAAATACTGTTTGTTTTTCATCTATCTGTTGTTAAACCTCCCAGAGAAATAACAAGCAGCATGTGTGTTAATAATGAGGCAGGGCCAAGGACATGGCACATTTTGGTCCTTAGTGACGCTATTATGTCTGCACATTTGTTGCTCTGTTAGGGCTGAATATGACACATTGGTCTCATCTAATAACATCACCCAAGGATGCTCCAGCAGCTAAATGCTGATGTCGTAAGCCGAAGCTAAACACAAAGTCAGAAGTTTTCCAAAGTATGTCTTTATAGCCTTAAAATTCACCCATCATTTTTGTTTCAACTGTACAAATTGAGTCCAGTCAACATTAAGAAGCATGCATATGATTCATTATTCATTCAAGCCTCCATACTTTTATACTAACTGTATTAGACTGTGTTAAATAGCGTTAAATTGTCAAGAATTAGAAAATGCTAATGCTAATTTGATTCCCTTGTTGCAGAAAATCATCATAAAACCACAGAAGTCAACAAATGAATATATGTATATATAAATTGATTTGTTTGTGGATGAATAAAAATCAAATTTTTAAATTAATTTAGCCTTTACGCTGTTAGTCGTAGTGGGAAAAAAGATTGTTTTCCCTGTTGCGTCTTCCTATATGATAGCTCCGTAGCTCTCCCTCGGGTAAGCACATCATTAAATCCCTGGATGTTTCAACATTTAAAACTCAGTTAGTTTATGAATCAGGAGAATAAGTTGGGTTCATACACAATAAACTGGATCCACAACAAACATGGTTCTAGGCAAATTATCAACAAGTCATATGAAAACAAAGCTAAAGTTAATTTAGCGATTGTGCTGCAATAAACTACAGTAGAACAAATATGAGTTTGTTCTATATTCCTTTTGGCAAAAAATGAAATTTATGTTACAAATAATACAGTATTTTAACTCAATATTTGTCACGTTGTGAAACAAGATATTCAGAAAAGTTTAAATGGAAAACGGATCTGTTTTCCATTTATTTCCTTTCCCTTCAGATCAATAACGCTTCCCTCTATGCCGAAGCATTATTTTTTAGTTTTTTATTAAAATACAGTTTGTCCCTACTTGATCATTCGGCTTCATGCTTCCACCTTGAAATGTTTTTGACTTGTGGCAAACCTTTTGCTAGTCCTTGCGTTAAATTTCCAATTTTAAAACTCTGCTTGGTTCTTTGTGCAGAATAAATATGGAAGTTCAAGGCCACATCTGTTTGGGATTAGTCAGAACATTCAACGTGTTTGATAGTGACGCACAAATATGGTCATGCAGTGATTTAGTGAGAACAAAACTGTGAGGCAGAGCTGCCAAATGCATGAAGCTAGAGTAGCTCACACTGTCCTTTTTGGTGATTACATTCATTCAGTATCTGGAAACCTCTGGACAGAAGGAGCCAAAAATAAACAAAAAAGTACTGTAAGGAAAAATGTCTGACTCTGCTACTGTACTCTTGTTCAGGATTTGTGTAACGTGGACGATCCTTGTGACGAATTCACGTCCAGACACAGCCTTGAATGGAAGTTCCTATTTTTAGATCACAGGTGAGAAACTGAGCTCGTCATATTTATTCAAGATTATTTAACCCCCAGATTAAGGTAATTTCACATGTTTATCATCACCTTTGTGTTTCAGAGCATCACCAATCATAGGCTACTTACCATTTGAGGTTCTTGGGACTTCGGGGTATGATTACTACCATGTGGATGACTTGGAGCTCATAGCCCAGTGTCACAAGCAATGTAAGAAGCCCAGCGTTGCCTCTTTATTACAAATCTTCATCACTGGTTGACTAATGAAATAAAACCAGGAACTTGTGAGCGCAGCATTGACAGCAGCTTTTATTTTCCCTTTAACTTCTCAGTAATGCAGTTTGGAAAGGGTAAATCCTGCTACTATCGCTTCCTGACCAAGGGACAGCAGTGGATTTGGCTGCAGACTCATTACTACATTACTTACCACCAGTGGAACTCCAAACCCGAGTTCATTGTCTGCACTCACACCGTTGTCAGGTAATCCTGGGGGTTTTCTTTTGTCTAGCATCATATGAGATGTATCTGTTGGTAGAGAATCTGTAGATAAGAGTGGGAATGAAACTTGTCCCACCAATGTGTCTCGTTCAGTTACGCGGAAGTGCGAGCTGAACGGAGGAGAGCTTTTGGTCTGGAGGAGCTTTCGCCACCTGAGATAGCGCCATCCTCTGTGAAGGTAAGAGTTCTGCATAAGTGGAAATGTCTCTAGGTTGGAAACAATTCATTGGATTAATCGTGATTAATCGATTATTGAAATAATCATCAACTAAGTTAGTAATCGATTAATCGCTAACTGGAGTATTCAGACTCAAAAAAGGCCATTTACTGGAAAAAACACCATATTGAGTGTAGTAATATGTACAGAAATACATGAACTGCACAAAATATTATTTGAGATAAAAACACCTTTGTTTATGAATATGTTTTAGCACAAATTCCTCAATTTGCTTACTTTGAGATTCACCCTGTACAGATTTACCAAAGGAATATTATGATACTGTATTTTACACTCTTACTTAAAAAGGGAGTTGAATTATTTATGTATATGCATCATCTAATGAAAAATATGTAGACTGTGCAATTTTGCTTGTCCAGTTCATCGGTTTATTGTCAGAATAATCCACAGATCAATTGATTACAAAAATAATTCTCAAGAAGTCCTAAAATTTACTCCTAACTATCAAAATGTTTCACATTTTGACATGTTGTGGTGGCAAATTTCTGTGTATTTTATTGTAATTGTAAACTGACGGTGAAATTTGATAGAGTTGAAGCAGATTTCATTCCATCATTGCCCACCTAGCAGCCAGCAGGCAATACAAGGAGAGCGTTAATCATGGTAGTAGTTGTGGAGGAGCTACCGGTGCCGTCTGCTCAGGTGGGAGAATGCGTTGATGGGTCACCTGTGGGGCCTGATTTATGGCTGCCATGTCAGTCCTCACAAAAGGCGTCTCACCGCAGGCCGGCACACTCCCTGTCGAGGATGGGCATTTCCTGCCATTTGCCCAGTCGTGCACGTCCTGGTTTTGGCTCGCCAAACAGGAAGAGCAGCCTGGCAGAATTTGAAACGGCATTAGGTTTTTACCTAAACAAACCGAAAGGTTTCTTGCGAAATATTACATACATTTCACAAAAAGGCTCTAAAAGTAAGATTCGCCAGGTCAGACTATGCAGTTACTGTTGAAGATAGTAATTTTGTTTGCCAGCGTGTTGGAGCAGCTTCTTTCCATCTCCCAGTGGTCACTTTGCATGGCTTTGTTTCACACGAATGTTGTGTTAACTGCTAAGAGGGAGTGGTGTCACCCTCTTTTGAATTTCAATGGGGAAAGTGCTCAACACAAATCCCCACTGTGAAACATGGTGGAGGCAGCATCATGCTGTTGGGATTTATTTTTTTCTTTTTTGTCAGCAAAAGACAGGGAATTAGGTCAGATTTGATGGGAAAATTAATTAAACTGGTACGGAGGTTCACTTTGCTGCAACATTGAGCCCAGATTAGAGTAAAATACACTTTGTTGATCCCTGAGAGGAAATTGCTTATTTGTCACAAATGCGACCAGAAGTGATATAAAATTATTAAATATACATGTAAGGATATTTAGATCATGTTAGGTCCAAATATGAGACAAAATCTAGCTCTGACTCAAACACTGAATTTTTTAAAATCACTGTTCACTATTTTGCGAAGGTGAAAGGTCAAACCTTTCAGTCTCTGGAGGTCTAAAGCTGGTAGATAAAACTCAAAAGACGTACAGCTCTATTTGTAGGTAAAGGCGATCCTATTAGGTGTTAAACTGACTCAAGGAAGCTGAATGCAAATGCACAATACGCCACACAAAGTCAAAGACATGATTCTATGTTGCTTTAAAATTATGCTGTGCTTAATTTTATAACGTAAAATCCATTAAAGTTCGTACATATACCATGACATGATGTAAAATAGGTTCAAGAGGCATAAATACTGTTTTTATTCTCTCCCCAGGCTCAGGAGTTGTACTTGGACATCTGCTCCACTCTGGACGCGACGAGGGACAGAACCAGCGGCGCACGTTCGGTGTCCTCCCATAGCTCTCGGAAATCCTCCCACACCGCCCTGTCGGACTCTTTGTGTGAGTCATCCTCTTCTCTCTAAACTGCCAAGTCACTTTGAGGCAGGTTTCCATGTGAAAGAAAAACCCACTATTCTTGTGTTTGTGCTGCTCAAACTTAGACTAAAAACTGCTGCTCCTCACTTTGAGCAAAGCTTTATAGACACTTTCTTTATTTTCTCAGAATAGAAATCACAGGTCCTTTCATTTTTCTTTTTTTTTGTGAAAATCTCCCATTGGATGTTTTGTTATGGAATCTTAGGAAACTTTGTAATCAGCGGTAAAACTCCTGGAACGAAGCAGACATGGCGTCATCTCAACACCTCCTTATACGTGTGGGTGATGATGCATCTCTGATGAAATGTTTCCAAACCCCGTGGTTTCTGTCTGCTGTCCCACCAGCTATGTAACGCACTAAATACTTCCACCTGCATATTCATGAAGACAATGCAGCAGCTTGGGCTTTTTCGTAGCATTATCTGTTTATAAAAAGCAAACCAGGCTTGAATCTTCCCTGAGAAACACACTCACACAGTGGTGGACTTATTTAGAAAACAGCCTCTGCCAGAATTATGAGTTGCAGATATTTTACTTGCTCAGCCTCGGTTTGTGTGGCCTGTAATAAAAAAACTGTGTGTGGATTTATGTCAGAAAAGGCCTCTGAAACAGAAACTGTAGTACAACCACAGATGAATTGTGTCCCTTCTTTTATCTTAACTTCAAGAAAACCGTTTTTGCCCTTTAAAAGAGGAGAGGGTATTTGGTTTTACTTTGGTTTGCGTTTTTTATGCCCTGCGTTCAGATAACGAAATCTAGATAGTAAAGTGTTTGAAACCCCTTCTAAACATAATAATCACCAGAATAATTTTATTACCAGTGTTCGTCTTGATGGAATATTTCAGTACATACCAAATGCTTTTTGTTGCCGTCTATAAAGTTGCTCGATTTGGCAGGATTATATCGGCAAAACCCACATGCTCAAATCCACAAATTCATTTTTCTCACATACGTGGCACCACTTGAAAGGAAATTCACAATCTTTTCATCCGTGTAAGATCTGCCAAGAATCTTTCTTGTATCAAATAAATAACCAAACACAAATTTTTTTTACCTTTTTTTCTAATTATACTTTGTGTAATTTTGATCAAGCTTTGATTAGTCATTACTGGAAGTCCAAAATGGATTTCATTTTGTACAGTTCAGACTTTGGACTGAACTGTACATTTGGTCAAGATATCAAAAAAAATACAAGAAAGTGAAGGATTTGTGTGTGTGTCTTTTTTATTTCTAACAATTATAAATTATCAATCGTTGATCAATTTCTTTTATTAATAGGACTTCTCTCTCTTCACTGTTGGGCAACATATAATTTATGTAGACTGATCATATGTTGTCTTAAACCTCTTCTGCTTTACGTCTTTACTGTATTCGCCTCAGTTTTACTCACCGGTTGCCAGGGAAACGCTATCCTAACAGAGTCGATGCTCAGTCTGTGTGTCTAAAAGCGAGCCGTCTCCTTTGCAGCAGCAAACTCCTACACAGAGGCCTGCACACCGTCATGGCCGTCAGCCTCCATCGGACCAGAGAAGACACCTGCCAGACTCCAGCCCAGTGGGTCAAAGGTCAGCTTATTCCAAACAAGTTAACATTTAAAAGATTCTTGCTGCCTGAAGAGATAGAATCAGTCGTGTCTATTTTTGTTTTCCCCCAATGTAGAATTTGGCTCAAAGACAAAATTCCTTTGACCTTGTTCCCCAAATGAGCCTCTCCCTTTCTCCAACCTGCAGCAAGCACTCCACCATGGTCAGTGTTTAGACTTCCTCTCCTGCCTGTTGCTCTCCTTCTGCTATACTTGTGTACAGTATCTCGCTGTTATGACTGCCGCTGCCATTTGGGTCTGTTTCATCCGCTGCTCATGTACACTGACAGTTGGTCTGGTTATAAGACTGCGATAAGAAAAAGGACATCAGGAGAAGATTAAGAAAAATAAAGAGCATTACATCTTCATTTTGTAGTTGCAAGGTTTCCCTCAGAAAACTTGCTAAGCCTGGTGGTTGGGTGTCAGGGCAGTCATTCATCCGGCGGCCGGTCGTGTTTTTGAGTTAAAAAATGTTTAAAGTTTACAGGAAGTCGGAAAATATCACTCGATAATTATGTGTTATTGAAAGATTGGAAGATTAATACCTGAACACTAACTATTAAGTTTTAAAATATGCAAACATTTTAATAAGACTTAAATAAGTAAAGCTTGGTGGCCCGCCAGGCTTATAATACACTGGAGGAAACCCTGGGCTGTGTGTTTCTAGAAGAGCTGTACAATTCCTGGATTTCTTTTCCTCGTGATAATTAACTAAAGCGACACTTGGGGAATTTTTCTTTCCCAAATAAATGAACTGAAACGGAAGCAGGAAGGCCTTTCTGTGCTCAGCTCGCATATTTTTCCTGGTCTGTGTTGCCTTCATCTGCTGATTTCTGATGTTGCTTGAGCTGAATATGCGTCTCAAGTTTAACAGCGATTTCAAGTGTGTATGTGTTAAATGTAAACAGTATAAAGAGGTTACAGAAAGTAAATGGGTATAAATCAAGTGTAACACTAATTTTCTCCCATCTGTTTCCATGTTTCTTCTCTACAGCAGCAGCAGCAGCAGCAGTCCTCTGCGTATCAGCTGCAGCAGCCTCAGCTCGGCGTAATGAACCAGCTGAAGGAACAACTGGAGGAGAGGACGCGCATTCTGCAGGCCGACATCAAGACGCAGCAGCAGGAGCTGCACGACATTAAGGAGAAGCTCCATCTTGCTAACCTACAGGTAGCAGCCACTCGAAAGACACCAATTTGGCTTTTCCTGGAAAATATATTATCTATAATACAATAAGCACAGACTTTGAGGAAAGGAATGATGGACATTTGTCTAATTAGAGCCTTGAATCAAGAAAAACATTTGAAACTTCATATAAGTAAGAAAATCAGCTTCTGACTAAATCCTCAGAAGTAAAGGTAGCATGTCTCCCTCTAGAGGCGAATGCTAGCTAAAGCAGAGCCCAGATTAATTTTATTTTTTGTTGTATCAAGTCAGAAGTGCCAGAGTTTAATACTTAATTGTTAAATATTTATATATTTAATGACTTAGTTCGCTATATTTCTGCATATGCAACTTTATGACCCTATTTTAATTGCTTTTTTAGAGGTATACATATTTTTCTACAATAACATGCAGGATATAAACCAACTCTTTTCAGTAAATAGGTTCATATTTGTTTTGTGTGTGTTAGATGTTGTTACAGCAGCCTATCCACAATGACTTCAACCAGGCCCAACAGCAGCAGCAGCAGCAGCAGCAGCAGCAGCAGCAGCAGCAGCAGCAGCAGCAGCAGCAGCAGCAGCAGCAGCAGCAGGGCCCAGGAAGGCCAGCACAACAGAACCAGAACCAGTCCAGTGTCATCAGGCAACTCTCCGGCCAGCCGAAACCAGCCGCCTGCGGGGCTCACAGTTCATCTCCACTCTCTTTGAGAGAAAACACGTCACCGTCTGCACAGGTCGAATACAGATTGCAGATTTGAAATAAGATAATTTTCAATGCTAAAGTCCAGCATGTGGAAGCTAAGGATGTCAGCTTGACTTAATTTATAAAACATTTATGTAAAGAGAGAGGCAGCACTAAACAGATGATAAACAGAAATATTTTAATATGTTTAGAGAGGTGGCATTTTTAAAATATGTGTTTCATGTTACATTAGCATTTAGTATTATTAGCTGAGCAAGCAACTAAGGTTAATGGCTCAAATTAACCTGTTCACATTAGCTGTAGCTTCATAATAACACCTACATGGCTGTCTCTCCATATAAATGCCATATTGAAGGATTTGGGATGATTTCAGAACAAAATAAACACAACTTAGCTCTGGCTTTCACTCACCGCTAAGCTAACTGCAACATTACAAGCTTTTGGCTGAAAATGTCCTGCAGTAGCTAGTAGCATTTAGCGCAACATATAATGAAGGAGTGGGGAATATGAAGAGAAGGACAAACAGATGTTAACTTAATCATAAACACAGAAAAGCATTTTGCTTTATTCATTCATTAAAACGAACATCAAGTTTTTGTTGCGTTTTTTTCATTTTAAGATAATTATTCATAAATTTATGAAGCAGTGCTTTTAGAGGTTTTTTTTAAGGTAAATTAAATGTTAAACAATTAATCTTTATGAATATTGTTTTGCCATTAGCGGCCATTATTGAACAGTGATTTGACCGGAAATAGAGTGGCAAGAGAAGAAGTCATGCTGCAAATGGCCTCAGACCAGTGGATTATAAGTTTTGTTTGTAATTTGGGACCCTGAATTTTTAAAATGATTAATGTTGATTATGTTGTTCCCTATGATTCATTTGGGTGGTAATAAAAAACAAATCCAAACCTGTTTTCATTTGTTCAGAAGTTGTTTGTTATGAAATGTCGGCGTCTCTCGGGAGCTTATCGTGCGTCTCCGTCTCCGCGCTGCAGGTTCAGCAGCGGGCTCCTCGGAGCAGACAGAGCCAGCCGGTGAGTTTGCCGATGCAGACAAACACGAGCCTGACGACGCCCTTCTACAGCAACCCCATGATGTTCTCCCAGACCAACACCAGGCCTCAGCAGGACACAAACCAAAGACAGACGGACAGCCAGTTCAGCCACGACGGACAATTACGGTGAGAAGCCTGAAAAAGAAGAAAGAAAAAAAAAAGTCTGATGTTTTATGCAGCAGACGTGGTTTTTACATCACAAACCGTCTCTCCTGCAGAATGCTTCTCAACCAGCCGATGCAGACCATGGTTCCGACTAGCAGCGTCTCTTCCCAGCCCTCTCAGTGCAACATGGGCATCTCCCAAACTCTGTAAGTGGCCTCACTGCGACACTTGGCTCTTTTCTTGGGTTAACCGTGACGTTTCGTCTGAGCTCCTCACTGGTCTCCTTACAGATACAGCTTGGAGCAGCCGATCACCTCCTTCACCATGCAACAGGTCAACTGCAACGCCGTGCTGGTGCCCTCCCCTGTTTTCAGCTCCCCCATAATGATCCCACACAACTCCTTCATCACGCATCAGGCCCAGTCAGCCTACCACAGCCAGCCTCAGGCCTCGCAGCACTCAGTGCAGCTCCAGCAGCCCCAGCAGTTCTTTCAGGTACACAACAGCAGCAAAAGCCATCAAAGCCTCCTTCTCTGAAACGGAAAAGAAATCTGACATGTTATAGATTATGTTTCAATATGCAGAAGTTGTGTATTACTCGTTTCATTAAAGCGATAGTCGTTTTGTTTTTAGATCCATTTTTTTTGTCGGTTTATCCCAGTGGTCCTGAAGGCCACGTTAACCTCTCAGCTGCCCAGCAGCCTCTCCCGTTTTCTCAAAAATTATATAGATGATCAAATGGCGACACGCAACTCCATGAATTTTGACTGCCGAATCACAACATAGTGCCAAATATTCATAACAAATGTTGTCTCAAAACACTTCATAAAAAACTTCATAAGATGTAAAAGAAAAAAACCTTGCCATGACATTTCAGACAGCCAATCACAGAGGTGATATTCCTCCGTTGTCTCCCTGGCAACGGAGCAGAATAAATTCTGATTGGATGCTTTTAAATAACACTGGAAGTTGGAGTGGATTTATCTGTTTTACACCAAAAAATAAGACATGAAAGTAATGCAGATATAAATGCATGATTTTATCAGAATAAATTATGTTTAGATGTAAATACCTTTAAATCAATGTGAGAAAGTTGACCTTTGGTAATACCTCTGCAAGATTCTGTGTCTAGTTAGCGCTACATTTCCATAAAAAGTTAAATTTCACTAACCAAACTCAACAGAGACCTTTTTCAAACCTTTTTGTTTCCACAGATGACCCAAGGACTTGTACATGGTGGATCTGCTCCAGCTTTCCTACACACCACTAACGTCCCACAGCAAAGCACCATGGGATACATTCAGCAGCAGCCACAAACGCAGCAACTGCCACTTGCTCAGCAGCAGCAGCAGCAGCAACAACCACAGCAGCAGCAGCAGCAGCAGCAGCAGCAGCAGCAGCAGCAGCAGCAAAGGCAGTACCAACATTCCCAAAACCAGTCAGGCAGTGTTTCAGACTTCAGGAACATGCTAACACGGTAGCACCGGGGACTTCGTCTGAACTCTGAGGATCTGCCTCTCTGACGCCGCCCTGCAGGTGGCAGCACTCCGTCGAGCCTCCTGATTCACGGAGGGGCAGGGGGGAGGGATCCGGCCTGCACGTCGTCATAGTGACACCACAAGTAGAGGCTGCGCTGACCCGACGGCGCCCGCCGGATCCGAGGACAATCTGGAGGCCGCGTCGCGCTCTGGAGGATGGCTCCTCATCAAAGATGTTTGAAAAAAAACTAAAACAAACAACAACAAAAAAACTATTTTAGACCGACAAGTGGAGGTTTTCTTCTAGCAAAGTTCTCATATAAGTTTGCACTTTGGTACCCCTGTCTCCCCGAAAGTAGAATATTTATTTATTTTTTACCTAAGATCAAACGTTCTGCTCTGTTCCTGATCTCCGGCTCAGCTCCCCTCCTGTGGCATGACGCTAATGCTAAGCTACTCGTGACACTTTATTTCCAGTGAAAATGGAGAGTTGGAGGTGGGCCCTGTTAACCCCCCGCCCCACCGTTTGAACCACGATTTAGGCACGTCGAGTCACTACAGCAGAACTTTACACGACAAAACAACAAAACCACTTTATCAAAAGGCAGGTGTGACGTAACACACACTACAGCTGGAAGCTGGAGGTCTATCTAGATTTTTAAAGCCTCAATCCGGGACTGAAGGAGCGAGGGGTGCCGTAGCCGTCCCACCGCAAGAGCTCTGCAAACTGAAGCAGTCGCCGCGCAGCACCGGGTGTCGGCGGCAAGCTGGGAGGCGGGGAGGACGAATTGTGCCTTCAAACGTGATAACGTCCATGTTGTGGTTCGATTGGTTGCGTCTGATTATGGCTTTAAAAATCCAGCTCAGGTCCATTTGGAATATAAAAGGTATATTTTCGTAAGAGCATAATTTGTTATTAAAACATAAAACATCCAGATTTTCTAATTAATAGATTACCTATAT
>CAEGAF010168323.1:0-18647 GCA_903067075.1 Micropoecilia bifurca | reverse complement strand
ATCGCAACTTCACGGGCGCCGATTTATGCGCCGATAAATGTGTAGTTGCGCCACTGCCCCCACCAAATAACTTGCAGTCTACTTTGCACTGACCATTATTTTATTATTGACAATAAAGTTTACCTTCGACCAAACGCCCCCCTAAGTCATCCCAGCGCCCCACTTTTGTAAAAATGTCCGCCAGCGTCCCCTGCCGTCCTCTGAACGCCCCCTGGGGGGCGGTACCGCCCACGTTGAGAACGTCTAATTTAGAATAAGGTGGAGAGAGATGTCTAGGTTTCCCTCCTGGACAAGTTAACCCAATAACATGATCTCAGATAAGCAATAGCCAGTCTAGAGCAGGCTGGGCTGTCTACGGATTCAATTTATCTGGCATCATTGATCAACATTCAGATGTCATATGGGAAATCTCGCAAAATGTTTAAGGCCAAACGTGAGTCCAAAGTAAACAAAAATTAGCAACTAGAAATAAGCAGTTGAAATAGTTTGTGGAATGTGTTTAATGAAAAAAAAAATAGAAAAAGATACTGCCCATGTCCACTGGACTTCAAGGTGTACTAAAGCAGATTTTTAATTTCTGCATTTTAAATTACCCTCTGCATTTCCCTAAACTCGCAATCTGATTGGTTACATCTCACATGCAACAGCCACAATCTAACAAGTTTACTATCCCAGATTTTAGATCAGAACGGTCCCAGTGTCCTTCTTATCAGAACAGCTCACTCTTAACAGCTCACCTCACACAGCAGGAATATCTCCTAAAATTATGTTATGAACCATTCTTGTTACCGGGGTGACCCTAAGAATGTCAGAAAGGGAAAACAGGAACACAAATTGGCATAAATATATTGTCATGTGTACTAGTCATAGCGCAAGACAATCTTAACTGACAAATTCAGATTCTAAACCTGTTGAGCTTCCCTGCTGAATTAACACCCAGATCTTTCAGGCAACTACTGGAAAATCTTTCAGTGTTGCACAAGTTGGTACTGCATGAAGGCACATTAATAAATAATAGAAACAAACAAGATCAAAAGATAACTGCGACAGGGAGAACAAGGTTCGCTGGAGGACAAGGGGGTAATAAGCTGGACAGTATTGAGCTGGTCAAAACTACACCCCAGATTACCTGTCACTTCTTCAGAATATCAACTTTTTTTATGCTGCCACAACCAGTAGCAACATACAGAGTACCAAAGGGATTGAAGGGATGGGAGCCTTAACCCCATCCCTTCAATCCCATAGTCCTTTTGCTCCAATTGCAAGTACTGCAGGAATGCTGCACTTCTTTCAGTCACTCTTAAGCAGTGAAAAACTTGCCAGACAAGGGGCCTTGTCATTTGGAGCTTAACATGGACCAAGGCTGCAGCTTGGCCAAATATTTATGTGAAAGTCCAGAGACAGAAGACAGACTGATTCTGATGTAGGTGAGGGTTAAAGTATAGATTAACCAAATAAAATGGTTAGTGAGATCAAAACAAGAAGTATTAACTAAAGGTTTGATGCTATTTGAACAATTTTACAATTTTCTCCCTAAAATTATGCTTTCAACTGCAGCTTTTGTATTTTTCTTGCGTCGCTGTACCCTTTATGCGACGGTCACTGATCACATTGTGGCTTGATCTGGGGGGTGCGAGAAGTTACATAAACAGAGAAGAGAGTAAGCTTTGTCTTTACAGACTGATGGGATTTCAGGTCTAAAAGAGGAGACAACCATGACTCGAGGCTTGGTCTGTTGGAAACAGCACCTTCTCTATAAAAAAGAAAGAAGAGTCTTTTCCAACTTGTCCATGCTTCACCACAATCAATGGTCCAGTGAGTGGTTACATAATGCATGAGTTACCATAATGACAGGAATCATAATGACCAATGTGGGGGTTGTTTACAACAGTTAGGTAGAAGAAAATATTATAAAACAAATGCAAAGAACATGTTTCTATATCCTTTAAGAATCTATAATTAGTATATTTTTTTTTAAATAAAGTAAAAAATACATTCATTTCAATGTTGGATGGGTAATCTTGTGACAATGCTAAGCATACTTCTAAGTGTTATATAAGTGATGAAAACATGTGAAATTAAAGGGGATAATAATGTTAAAGCATCTGCCTTGATAATAAATGTAAAACTTTACCAGTCTGATTTAACCTTAGAAAATGCATATAAATTTGAAAGTAATCCCCACTCAACACGATGTGGTAAAAAAGTTATTCTACATTTGCTGCTGTCGCTTCCACTTCATTTTACTTTGCTACAAAGATCTCTTGTGACATTTGAGGGTAACCATGGAGTTAAAAACTAATATAAACAATGATGGGGATAGATATACGAGAGGGAAAATGTTTATGGAAAGAAAACTAGCAGGGACACAATGTCAGATTAAAATATGCCTTTGTGAAAGGAAATGGTGTGCCAAGATGGGGAAACTAAATGTTTGTCTGTTGGAGGTGGTTGGTATTTCTTGGACCAGGCGCTGTTTATACTCCAACCAAGTTATGTAATGTTGAAACAGAAAGAGCTCTGGCCTAAACACAGGGTCAATTTTGCTGGATGCTGCACAATACTCGGTGCACCATGGGCCAGGGCATAAACCTCAAACACAATGCCAGTCTATTAATCAACAGGAAAATGAAGAATTCAGAACAAACAGTTCCGGCTTTTCACCCTGAAAGATTATCAAGCGTAGCCACACATCGTAGCCCTGTAATGACCTCACTGAACACTGTGATAAAGATGCATTAGTTGGTCTGAGCAAATGCACAGCTTCTCTCTTCAGTACAAATTAGGCCAGTGGAAAGCAGCAGATTTCATAACAGGAAGACAGTTAATTAGGAGTGGAATTTGGTTAAAAGGAAGCTCTAATCAGTCAGAAAGCTATTAAGTATCTAATGAAAATCTAAGAGGATTCTCGCTGATCACCAGTCGAAATTCATTTTACTAAAACTGAGCGACTTTCACAAATGTTCTATAAATTGGTTTGCAACTATTGATGAATTTGTATTAGATTTAACAGTCCATCCTGTTGCTTTATTTGTGTTTAATAAAATTTCTGCAGTTATTTAGAAAAGTGATAGTCTCCTGTCTGAACTTTTCCTTTTGCTCCAGCTAAGTGTGTATCATTCCTCATTGCCATATACTATTAGATACATTTAGAAATAAAGCTAATATAGCTATAGGCAACTGGAACATCACTGATGGTGATGATAAAAAATGACAACCAGTAGAAGCAAGAGTCCACCAGAGGGAGCTAAATATCAACTTATCAGGAGTCACCAGGGGTTGGTGTAACTGAATTTGGATCATCTGTTTGCTTTCCAGATTCTGGAAGGTATTCTGTCGATAGCCAGTTTCTTTTTATTGCTCGCCTTGTGTCCTTATTCCTATGTAGTCACTCTGACAAGCATACTGACTTGGAACAGGTAGCATAAACAAATCACAGCAAGAAATAAGGTGATTTATGAATCATACCAAGCGCGAGAAGAAGGGAGGGTGTGAGAAGCAATGTCATAGCAAGACAAAATGGAAGGAGGAGTTACAAAAGATAACAAAACAACTGATTCAAAAGTCAATAAAAAACACAATGAGAAATAGAAACTCTGCATAATAGGGAGATATTGTGAGATTATAAGACTGGCATAGAGAAAGTAAAAACGTGTCTACATAAAGAGGCGGCAGCAGCAAACTACAAGAACGATTTTAAAGATTGTCAGGTACAAGGAAAGTTCTGGTTATTAGAGTAGAGAAAATATGCAGATATTTCCCTAGAGGGTGTGATCAGATTTTGAAATGTGTGTCCATGTGTGTTCAAACTGGGTCAGTAGAGCAGAGCAGAGCTGAGCTCAGCGATCTATGGTCTCATCCATAATTTATCAGAGTCACACAGACTGAGCAGGGAGTGGCAGGGATGAAGAGCTTGGCCTTTCAAGAAAGTCTGTCTGCTTTCTGCACTTAACACCTGCAACACTTAGAAATGTTCCCCTTGAAACTCAATGATGTTTCAGTGTAAGGGAAGAAAAAACATTTTATACTTTATTCAACCAGGAAAGACCCACTGAGTTTTATATTAACATTTACAATGGCGTCCTAGCCAATATGTCTGCCATCCGAAAGATTACTAAAGGATAAAACACTAACATCTTACACGTTATGAAATATATAATGTCACAACGTATATAAACAAGACTAAAATTGTGTCCAATTTCATATGCAACAGGAAAACTAAACAAAATCTTTAAAATATTAATATAAAACACATATGGAGAATTCAGGATTTTAAATTTGGGGAGGGAATGCCAAGAATACCTCTAAAAAAAGGAGAAAACTGAAACAACTAGATCTTCATACGAGAAAACATAATTCAACATGCAATGGGAAGTCAGAGTTTTACGTTTGGGAGAAATATCAGCCCTCATTGATAGATTTTGAAAGAAGCAGGTAAGCAATGTGAAGAAAAAAATGGCATGCCTGTTACCAAGCAAAGTAACAGGCATGTACATAAAAGCAACGTACGTAAAAGTAGCAGATAAAGGTGTTTTTGTAGCCAGAACCTAATTCAGAAGAAAATTGAGTTTAAGATTCGGATTTTTCTTGAAGGATAGAATCATAATCATAGAATATTAAATGTGTTTTTTAGCATTCAAACTAGTTTAGAACAGCACAAAGAGCAATGAACTGTTTTAGAAGACTGTTGACTGTGGTAAAGGACCTGATGTTGATGAAGCTGTGGATGTAACAGACTAATTCACATGACCATCAGCATAAAAATGGAAATGAGTGTTTTATTTTCTTAATTAAGATTCTTGACATGCAAAATAAGAGTGGGCTAAGAACAAACTCCAGGCAAGCACCTCTGAACACACAAAAAAAACCTAGGAAAGATACCCTCAGATTTGACCCATCAAGATATTTTTGTCAGAAAATTATTAAACTAAGCTATTAAACTATATGATCCAGAGGTGTCAAATGGATCAAATGGAGGACAGTGAAAAGATCCGCCAAGTGTTGCTTGCCAACTGCTTCAATAAAATCATTAATTACTTTGTTGCTTTTCCAAAAAGGGGAGTGTAAAAGTCTAAAGTATAAAAGTCTTCAAAATGAAATTAGCAGAGGCATGATGTAGGTTAAGGTTGACCAAAGCATGGTCAGTGTCTGAAGGAACAGAACAAAAAAAAAAAAGTATGTGGCAACCCTAGAACGGCTGAGAAAATACGATATAGACACAAATGCAAGCAAAGAGGAAAGACCAGCTGCAGGCCAAAAATAAACACACAAAGGATGACCCATAGTGACTCACTGCTGACATGTACATATATCTGCACAAAACCTCATACACAGCCAAAAGGAAAGAAGAAAACATAACACCATCAGAGTCATTCTCAGAAAATAATTAAATCAATGAAAGGGAACAAAATACATGTAGTAAAAGTATCCATCCTGCTGAACATACAGTATAAAGCAGTAGGTTTGAATACTGGTGAATGATGAGTTTGATTAATACTGGTTGTCTATTAATAGAAGCGGTGGGTGATGGAGAGATTAAAGCAGACTCCTTCCTCATTTAGACCCCTATCAGAAAAACATCAAACTGTCTGTGGGGAAAATAAGATTACCTCTGCAAAACAGCTTTCCCGACAAGACTCTGTCCACCCTGCTGATCAACAACCACCATCATACACACACAAGCATTCCTGAGCCCCAAAACTCTGGCTGTTCTTTTAAAATATCATATTAGGACATCAACTCTGTGAAAGCTTTAATGCATGTGTTCATGTAGGAAATGCAGTTTGGATTACAACCACAAGCAGTGGGTGATGGAAAAGGGCGTTGGCCCACATGTATAATGAAATGAATATTCAACAGCCTAATTAAACAGGCTGAGGCGACACTTCAAAGGGAACACAAACTGTTTGGGTGAAGAGTTCAAGCACACACAAAGCTGCACACATATGCAACACAGCATGATAGAAAGGATCCAAGTCTGCACAGAAATTATGCACAGCGCAGCAAACCATTTAGGTATGCATTGAGAAATCTACTTTTGGCAAGGATTAGCTCATTTTCAGCTTAATCAGGCTGACTGGTGACCAGCTGGTCACAAACTCAAATATCAAATATTTTTCTGATCAGTGACAACTGTCAAAGTTGCCTGTTTAATCCATGAGGTATGTAACATAAATTCAGAGGAAGCACAGAGATGTTAAAACCTATATAAAAGGAGTTACTTTCTTCTTAGACCTTAGGGATAATATGAAGATTTAATGCAAAATTGCTGGGGGGGGGGGGTTCTCTAAAATGCTTCTCCTCAATGCCTGATTTGGAAATGTGGTAATCCTTGAGAAAATCTCAGGCTTCAGGTAAGAATTTATATGCTCGGAGGAATACTGAAGCTTGTGTTTCTTCAATGCTATTTGTTAGTAAAATGCTAAAGACAGTTTATAATGTCAACTCATGACAACTCATTTTGTCTTTGGTCTAAAACAATAAAAAAGAAAATCTCACTTTTGCAGCAACTGCTCTCACATGCTCTTGATATAAATATTTAAAGACCACACACAGTGGAAAGGGTAGAAAAAAATATGAATGCTGTAGTTCTGTCTTTCTCCGTTATACTTGCCAGAATCTACTCCAATCACAATCAGCAGGTCAAAGCTTCACAAACATACAAAGTCTTACCAAAGGCATCTCTACACAAAACACATTTACTTAATTTGTCCCCCTTTACTAAAGCAACAGAGCATCCAGTGAACTGGGATCATTTTTAAAATATCTGCTGTTTGTAGGTCATTACATCAGACTCGTTTAAATATATATCAGGAAGGGAAGGAGAGATTTCTCTAATGAAGTCTCTAGTGGGCCCTGTTTATATGTAGTATTTCAAACACTTAGGAAAAATTGAGTCTTCCATGCTGACACTATACAGTATTGACACAAAGTCAGTGATTCAATGAAGTGAATCTAATTTTAGACAGCAGCTTTTTCTCTTGCTGTGAGAGGTCATCACTGCACCAGACAGGCCGATGAGGCGGCTGTGAGATCATTCGGGAAACCTGTGAGGATTCAGCTGGGTTACGCTGCTTCAGCCCCCACCGTCTCTGAACATCACCCTGTTACCATGGAGACCAGCTTCACAGTCTGAGACTGGACACAGATGAGAGGGAGAGCGATGAAGTGGGGGGTGAGGAAACCAAATTGAGGCGGCCTTTAAGACCAGGAGTGACAAAGTAAAGAATGTGGAGGTCAAAATAAAGAAATAAAGGTTACTAAGGAAGAGAAACACAGAGGTAACAAGGAGTGTGGTGGATACATGAACTGGTATTTAAATATAAATAAAAGTCACAATGTACATAATTTAATCATAGTAAAAAAATACAGCTGCTCACTGCACAGTGTAGGCCTTAAAAGTTTATAATGGAGTATTAGTGACTAAACAGCATCATACAGACCACAAGATATATGAGAAAGATCAGGAAGAAAGCTATGGAGAAGTTAAAAGCAAGGTCTGAAACAGGAATGAGTGTTGCACAACTGTAAGCTTACCAACAACTTTAATCAAAGAACAAACCGAGAGGCCTATGGTAACTGCTAAGATCTAAATTTCAGGTGGAATAAAAGGAGCTACTCTATTTCTTTTGCATTCCACAAATCAGGCCTTTATGGAAGAGAGACTTCATAAAAGGCAATATTAAAATAAGACCATCATAACTCCTGTCTAACTATTCCTACTCCCACGTAGGGGACACACAAAGCGTGTGAGAAGATTCTCTGTTTCAAAACTGACCTTTTCAGCATACAAGCAAATACAAACACAAACCCCTGGCAAACTTTTAGACATTTATTAGTTTAAAATTTAAAGTCATTGTTGGTCCTTCAGATAAATTTCCGATGAAATACATTAAGGTTTGCAGTTGTAATTGTGACAATATGCAAAGGAATGAGTAATTTTGCAAAGCTTAGTTGGACGACATAATGAAAACTGTTATGCTACATTGTGTGAACCTACAGAATTGTCTGGAGGAAAAAATATTTTGTGATATTATGTAGTCACCTATAAGTAATAGTATTAACTCGTCATACATAGTGCAATAAAAGCTTAAAACCAGAAGTGACCAGTGGCGTTTGCTTCCAATGTCTAGTCTTGGCCGGACACTTCCTGTTTGAACAAACAATCAAATACCTCCGCAACCACACACAGTAAAATGTATTTATCATTTATCAATATTCTCAAACAAATGAACTAAGATCAACATTAATAGTACTCATCTCGTAGCCAATACTGCTGTTTACTCTGGTGATCAATGATTATCTTGGTTAAATAAATGCTCACATGATAAAAATTCACTACTGGAAGAAACAATGAAGGTAAATCAATAATAGAAAAAAGGTGCGATTTGTTTGTCCGACATGATGGACTTAAGATATGATTGGATAATGACTAACAGCCACATTTGGTAAGAAGTGCCATTGCCAGTAGAGGAAGTAAGTCTTAACTCACTCAAAGAAGAACAACTATCATATTCCAAAAGTTAGTAGAAACAAATTTTATTACAATAGTGGTAGCTTGTTGCAGTGCTTCAAAAGTTCACTGAATCCTCACCATTAATCAGGTAGCACTGAGGAACTCTATCAGACGCCATGCTTGCTCACAGCAGCACACGCTTCTAGACACTACCTGAAAAACAGCCATCGATGGGTTGGTACTGAGCAAACACACAGGGATGACATCACCTCCAGTGTGAATCAAGAACACATGCTTCATTATCCCTCGGGCTGTCCCTCTCTTTCCCTGAAACTAGGTTGTTTGATTTTACATGGGTGTGCCCGAGAGCTTCTTTGTTTTTCTTTACAAAGATTTTCAAGACGATGTAGGGTGTCAGTGACTGGACAGGACACATGCCTTAAAATGGGAGAAAACCCAATTTCTAAAGGTTTTCAGAACATGCAACACCACTGAAGTAAAACCTGAAAGAAAAAAAAAGAAAACAACCAATAGCCTGAGAAATGATTAGAGCTCAGTGAAAGGGATGTTAAAACTAGCAAGGACAGAACAAGCCTCAGGGACCAGGTGATGTCCAATTTCTCCCTCTCACTTACACTTACAAATCTTCTCCTAATATAATTCTAGAAATACTGCCAAAAAAATGTCATAAACAATTTTCTACTTATAGACTTTTATGTCAATTAATTAAACCCAAGATTAGTAAAAACTAAATAATATTGCTGCTCTAATCCAATTCTAGCTAAATGATAAAATTATGATCTTGATCAACATGGTTTTAAATCTAAATATTAGAAACTCTAGACAGGTGTTGTTATCCTGTCAATTAATTCCTGTCTGCCACACACCAATGAGTCATGGAGCCGTGCTTTATTCAGTAAATACTTGAAAAATCACAATTGTTCTGCTTGCAAAACAGTATTAACATTGTTGTGTTCCCTTGTAATGTCCGTTTTTCCAGCTTTACAAGTAACAGTAAAAGTCCAAGTATGTGATCTACTATGATGGAGGTGATGAGTGCAGCTGAAGCAATTTGTTGATCTTGACGACAATCAAAGCAAAGTGATTTATGAAGCAGAAGAACAGATATTTGTCTGCTAACAATTATCTAGAACCACATTAAGATAAATTTGCAGGATAATCAGTAAGTCATATCAAAACAGAATAACTACAGCAGCATTAGCGTAGCACTTCAGCAAAGTCATCCAGATGGAAACCTTCTTTAACAGGATTAAGAAGGGAGTTTATTATTTTATTCCATATTAGTATATCATTAAATCCGACCAAATGTTTTCTGCTTAAGGTCATTTAAGATTACCAAAATTATTTTTATTTGTTAAATGCCAGGAGGATGAGAAAAAAAACCTTTTTTTAAAATGGTAAGATTTGTATTTCCTTCAGTCAGCAGATAAAATTACATTTTAATTCATAAAAAGCAAATGCTTTTGTTAAGATTCATACAATAGTTTGCTAGTAGTTTGGCAAATTGTACCTGAAAGAATTGCTGCAACTTAGTGCTTTACAAGAATGACATCATCAGCTTGGTTTTTCCAAAACTTTAAAGGAAAAGCTATTTTATTCTATGTAAATTTTAGACTTTAAATACTTTTATTATTATGCTGTTGTGAGAGAAAAAACCTTAATCAGAGCATAAAATGGTGCACAAAAGGCAAAGATGTCCTACAAATCAGTAACAAAGAAACAAACAGAACCCAGAGACCGATTTTGCTAAATAAAGAACTAATCTCCAATTAATGAAAGTGCTATCAAAAGACAGCTTTGCTAGGCCAGAGGCTTTAGGGAAAAGAAAAGCATGTTGGGTCTCAAGTACATTTTTCTCCCTTCATTCAACATCAGATCTAGTTAATATTTGCTAGGTTTGAATCTTAATTCCTTATACAGATTCAAATCTGTGGTCATTAAAGCATAAAATGGGAATACCGGGATAATTTGATTTATATAGCCATTAAGTAAAAGTTAAAATTTCATATCTAAAATTGTTGATTCTTTTTTATTTTTACGTTTTCATTTTTGGATTAACAACAACAAAAGGAATTATGCCTCGACTTGGTCTGCATGGATAATTTACAGCAATGTCACATCATGTACACATGTAAACAAAAAAGAGACAAAGGATGAGCAGGAAGACAGGTGGGTTGAGAAAATTTGACTTGAGGGAAAGAAAAGAGGTCACCTACCAACCCCCTTCTTTTCCAATAATTTCCCCACCTCCACATTTTTGAAAAATGTGGAGGTGGGGAAAACAAGTTGCAAAAAAAACAAGTTGCAGACAGGCCCGAAGAACACTATGATTACCAAAGACAAACGCTGCTCAGGTTTTTCATCCAGAAAAATATTTTTATTAATATAAAAGGTGCAGCCTCAAGGTCTGGCATCAGTTTTTTACCTCATATTCCAACAGAGCTTTTTTTCCCTTTTTACTGCTTAAACTCCTCTTACAGCATCCCAATTAGAAAAACCCCTAAATCAGTTTAGGGGAACATAATCTGATAGTTGAGAGAGAAAAACATTAATGCAAACCTTTACAGCTTTTTAATCATCCAGCTGTCACATTTATTTATTTGCTGCTCCTGCTAATATGGAAAACACATTTTCTTTTACATCTTTTGGTCAAGTCTAATGAGTTGTAGCAGGATTAGTTGGAGGTTTCATGTTTTCGTTTCCTCCAGTAAGTTGAGCACAAAGTGGTTTACTGGTCAAATTAATTATGTCTTCTTCTGCCTTTCCAAATAAATCTACATGTTAGAAAAATCTGCATTTGTCTTAAGTGCTTTCTCATGCAAATGTTGAAGATCTTGTTTTTCCTTCCTGGACCAGCTGCCATATCAGTTACAGATTTTAAGACTTGTGGCTAAATTTGCAGGTAAATAATGCCACAGTTGACCTTGATGCCTAATTTGGTATTCTCCATAAATTTTCAACACAGTATCACACAAATAATATTAATTTACAACATAAATACCAAAATAAAGTGTATTAAGGTGCAAGACTTTAAACAACAAGTAATGACATGTTTGAATACAGAACTCATGTAAAATTAAGCTTCTTATTTATATAACTAGATAAAGTCTAGCAAGATGAAGAAGGCAACATAATTTACACTGAGCACACAATCTAGTTTATGCTTATATGACCCATGTTGTAGACAGGAAAGAGGCCAGGCATGTGGTACCTCACCGATTCATTAACATTTACAGTTTGCTTTCATTACAGCTCTAATTTATATTATCTTCCAAAAGTATTTAGACCCCTTGGAACTTTTCCACAATTTATCACGTTACAACCATTAACAAAGTACAAGAATAGCAAGAAAATTTATGAATTGATGAAAGAAGTCATATTGGCACAAACAAAACATGTAGAAGATGGCCTGGTGAGATCAGACCCAAACAAAACTTTTCAGCCTCACTGTGAACCATGCTGGTGGAAGCATTATGCAGTGGAGGGTGGACTAAATATATTAGCACCTGACACATTTCCCTCATTTCTACTCGCAACAAAGAAAAACCTTGTATCCTTTCAACTACTAGCTACTACTCTATTATAAGTCTGTCAAATAAAATCCAAATCGGTTCACTGGTGGCTATAACATGAGAAAAATGTGAAACACATCAAAAGGGTATAAATACATTTGTGAGGAACTGTATTCCGTGTCTACGAGGTTGCTCTTGGTTATTACTAAAGTGGACTAATTAGATTTTTTGGTAGTAACAGAAAAATCCAATTTTAAGACACCCCTCATAAACCAGAGCACTCCCATTTTTTCCTTATTGGATTTACTATTAAATGCTCTTTTACTTGGCTTAGTAAGTCTGCCAGGAGATCAGATTAGTTTTTACTACCTAAAAGCAAAATCAGAAGTATGTGGTGTTACCAGAACTATTGCATATATATTAAAATAGGTCAGAAGGGTGTGGCTAGTCAACTAAATAATCAGAGCAAAACCTAGTTGTTATAAATAACAGACCGAGTTCAAGAACCAGAACACCGGGCTCTCGAAAATAATGTTATTGGTACTTAACACAATCTATCCACTCTCTTTATCCACATCACCACCAGGGGACAATCGTAAAACACACATTAACAGCCTGCTATCAAGATTGAGTCATAAATGCTCTCTAAACAAAAATAATCACATATATGTGTATAGTTAAAGCCCATCCCTTGGAGAGACCTTGGATCGATTACAAAGACAGGCACCTTTGCAGCATTAGTGCAAGTTAATGTTTATAAGAGCCTGGATAAACTCAGAAGATGGACCACTCAGTTACCATGTGCAACACACCACCCAGAAGTGGGGAAAAAACATTTCAAACACACAAAACAAAGCTTCTATTTTATCCAGAAACGTCAGAAGAATGCAACTGATGCTTCTTGTGAAATACGGGTGCAGGACGATTTCTATCTTTTAACATAAATGTGGATAGTTTTTAAATCAAGTTAAAACCTTAGCAAGGAGCATACTATTAAGAAGTTTCATGACAGGTGGTGAAAAGAAGAAAAAAGATTTTAAAGGATGTTACTCGGATTTGATTGCAAAAAAAGAAAAAATTAGTGGATGGAGATATGAGCACACATTTGTGCGGAAAGCTTACCTTGGAGTATTGTCTACGAAGACTGAAACGCTGCACCATCCTCTCTGACTGACTGACAGACCCACAGCTGGAATCCCTGTTCTACTCCCCTCTGCTGACAGCCCTCCAAAGCACACACTGACTCCAATAACACAGTCCCCATTCACACACACGTGCTACAAACACACATGCTACCATCCTCTCTAAATAGCCACGGGTTCACACTGCACCCCTTCACTATGCAAACACAAGTGAGCAGAGAGGAGGAGAGGAAACTGGGGAGAGACCAAAAAAAGATGAAGTGGCTAAAGACAAACACATTTACTGTGTTTCCTCCACACTTGTATTCATAGTGAAGTGAGGTGTGTCATACTCACTCACTCACTCACTCACTCACTCACTCACTCACTCACTCACTCACTCAGTCACAATCACATGGCCATCAATGCACAAATGATTTTCCGCAAACATGGGCGAAAATGAGACTTTACATTCACGCATGCACACACCCGTCCACATTCTTCTCTGAAGACGGAGGCTGACGATACCCTCAGACACACACACAGCTACAGCTCAGCTCTCACTCATCTAGGACGAGGTAAGGTTGCCTCCTGCTTCCTGTCAATGTGCCGAAGGGTGGGGTGGTGAGAAGGATGAGGTGGAGGAGGTGCCGGTAAAGGGAATGAAAGGGAGGAGGGGGAGATAGCAAAGGAGGAGGGACCAGCTGACTGCTTGTAATAGCTCTCACCAGGGATTGAGGGAAGGGGGGGGACAGTGAAGGGGAAACCAGAGGGTCAAAGGAAGCACAGCGGGGGGAAATTAAGGAGAGGAAGCAAAGAAGAAAAGAAAGAAATCGATCATTTGCTGAATATTCCTGATAAACAACTTTTTTCTTTTTTTTTTTTTTAAAAGGACCAATGAACCTTCAATCCCCACAAAAAGCAGGATGTCACCCTTCCAAGGTCAACTACGCTGTTACTATGGTAACTAAAAGTAGGGTATACATCATGTTGCAATGTTAAGGGTAGCCACAGTGACAGCTTGGATTGCCTTGATGACATTTGCTATGCTAAAGCAGGGCTGTGATGTTAGCTGGAAATGAGCGAGTGGGTCCTGCTCTCCTCCACCGGACCTCATGAGGTCCATGATCCTCTAAAGACTAATAACGCTCGCATGTCTGCTCTGTTAGGGTGAGGTCACTCACACAGAACAGGAACGTCTACATTAAAGCTGTTACTGAATGTAAGCACTTCTCCAGATGACTGGATTAAAAGGAAATCATTTTATTCTAATAAAGTAAGGTCATTTTAAAAACCCACGATGAGCTCATAGTGCAAACAGCAGCTCCATGTTACTCTTCAGAGCTGGTTAGTAGATCTGACAGCGACCTCTGGTGGCACAAAGGCCTAACTACTATCATTTCTACAGGTGCGTCTTCAAAAAATGTTTACATTAATTGAAATGTTGATTATTTCTAATAATTCAGTTTAAAAAGTGTAACTTATTATTTTTGATAAGTATGGATTTCAGCTAATAAAACCCCAAAATTCAGTTTCTCAGAAGATTTGAATATTAAATAAATTATAACACTGAAATGTTATGGCCTATACAGACATGGAAAGACAGATTTACAGCAGACGGCATCACCAAAAAATAATCAGAATGCTATATCCAATCAGATTAATGCAAAATTGAGTGGAAGGAAAACAGAGGATCAAGATCAAGTAAAGCTCATTCAAGAGTTTGGGGGACATTCATGAATGCATCCAAAACACGGTTCCTTGTGTTAACCACCTCTGAGCCAGGGACAAAGTCAGAAGCATCTTACTCAACCAAGGGAGAAAAAGGACCACACTCAGTCCGATCACAGTGTATTTTGCACTTCATTTGGAAATCAAGGTTCCAGAGTCAGAAGTAGGAGTGGAGAGGCACAGAATCAGAATTAAGACAATGCAGTTGTCTGTCGGGACACTTCAGACCACTTCTCTGCTGAGAAGCAGATGATGATCTCGTTTTCCAGCAGGACCTGGCCAATGGTTACACTGTCCAAAGTACAGATTCCTACTTTAATAATGCTTATTTGGCACACAAAGACGTCCTACCTAAAATGTAAAAAAAAAAAAAAAGAAAACACTCTATATGTGGAACTTTCATTACTCTATAATTACTTTGTCAAACACAATAGGGATTAGAGAATGCATTATGGTTTAAGACATCAAAGGACTTGTTTATTAATGAAAGTCCAGAGTTACTTTATTTAAATCCAGAGTGGACAAATATTGTGAAGAAACTTAGAAATATTATATATTACAAAAAGGCTGCTATAAAGTAAAATATCAAAAATAATAATAATAATAATATTAATAAAATGCAATATACCATAAAATACAATCAAACAATATTCAAATAAACGTGAATTAAACCCTAAAGAGATTGCAGATGGAATAATCAAGTTTCTATGACTATTTTGCATCCATATATGTTGTATTTCTTAAACAAAAGCAGCTGAAACCCGGATTATACATTTCAACCATTTTTACGGACCTTCTCTTGTGCAGCCTTGAATCACATTTCAACAATGGTTTTTCTCCGGCCTGTTTCTAGACCCGAGACATAAACTAAAGAGAAGGTTGATTATGGTTTCAGAAAACATGAACAAATCAAAAGAGAGAGATCACATCTAGTTGCTTACCAATCTCAAACTGTACGTGTGTTTTGCCAAGAAAAATTGATTCGTCATCCATCTCTACTGAGACGAACTGCAGGGGGATTTGATTGTTGTTCTCAAAATAGACCGAAAAACAACTTGAAAAATTGTTGCCACTTAAAAGCACACAAAGCTATTTATAGATATAGAAAAGTTCTGATTCAGGTGACGTGGGAAGAACAGAATGAGAGCCAGATTGCTACATATGGGCATTGTGTTACATAATGAATCCTACAGCTTTTGTGTAGGAGTTTAGAGGGAAAATGAATTGTTTTCTTGAGAAAAAAATACCTTTTTAGCTGGAACATGTCAAATGAATTTGTGAATGTTTACTGAATGGAACAAGTACTTTTGCTGCAAAGACATTGAGTGCAAGGACAGGGGTGATGTCTGTGGCGTTACAGCAACAATGCTAATCAGAAAGGAGAAAAATGAATAACACTATAAAACTTGCAGAATTCTAGTGTTTGTCATGACAGTTTTTGTAGCAAGTGGTCAGTTGCTACTGTGGTGAATTTAGAGGCAAACTGGCCTTGAAACAATTCCAGCATGTTGTAGCAGTTCAAGCAAATTTTCTCAGATAGCACATTTCCTGACTTCCGCCTCTTCACTGGATAAATCACAGTATGAATTTTAATTTCATGAACTTAAATTCAAGCTGAAGATTTTACCATGTCTACTTTTCATTAAAAAATGTGGTGCTCCACATCATCACTCTAAGACAATTTCCGGCTACATTCTTGGTTGCTCACTCTTTTTCTTTACTTTTTTTTTTTTTTTTTTTTTCAAACACACATTTCTGGATTTTAGACACAATAAATATAACCATTACAATATGTAGGCCTGGCCACCGTTGAAATACAGGAAAAGTTGTTCTCTAATGAATCTTAAAGTGTACACGTTTATACTACAAAGTCTCGGTACTTTGACTGTTTACATTAACTTCTCAGAGTTTCTACAAATTTCCGGCTCAAGTTTGATGTAACAGTTAGGTTCTTTTGCTAACCAGAGAGAACACAAAAGTAAGAACCACAGACTTTCACCACGTCATGCTGCCATGGGTCTGTTCCAAAAGTACGACAGACTTGCCTGAACTCAAACACAGATTTTTAAAATGAGATCCAATGGAATAGCACAACATACATTATTATAGTTAGCTTGGAAAAACAAAGACTGGCGCAATTGTACCAGCTGACATTATTTGTTAATTTTGAGGCTGGTAATTGAATATATTCTCAGTATGAATGGGAACTAATTCTCAGCCAAAATAGCAGCGAGATGTTTTTGCACACAAAGCAGGGTGAACTTCAACTTTTGATTGACGATTCACTGACAAACAAAGCTTGACACTTGTGAAAGCAAATAGAGGACACATTGATCACCCGTGACTGAAGCGGTGATTAATGGCTCCTGTCACTTACTCTGTCCGTTTCCTCAGTAGACTGGTACCCAGACGACAGCACCACGTCCCCGACGCCGTGCGCAGGTGCAGGGCTGCTGGGCGTGGTGTCGGTGGTGGACGAGGAGCGTGGGCGACTAACATGCTGCTGTGGGTCGTGGGTGTTCCGTCGCTGCGGAGGCTGAGGGCTACTTCTCAGAAGGGGGTCCCGGTCTCCGCTCCCGGACCCGGACCCCTTGCTGCGTCGCGCCTGCAGGCTGGTCCCACGCCTAATCATGCCTGCAGCGCCTGAGCCCTGTCCAGCTGCAGAAGAAATCACAGGAGCAGACAGGCGATCAGAGTCAGAAGTGCAGGACCCCAAAATGTCCTGAGGAGCAGAGGGGGAGGCGCCGCCTGCCGACACCACCGAGGAGGATGAGGAGGAGGATGATGAAGGGATGGTGGAGCGAGAGAGGGAGAGGCGTTTACGCTGATGTTGGAACAGTTGCTTCAAACCCTGACCAAGAACCCCCATGTTTTCCTTGGCGTTTTGGCTCATCTTACTCAAAGAAGGGTGTGCAGACAGAGATGAGGCCCTCCTCAACCCTGGGCCCTGTGAACTCTCCGTCCCTCCACTAGCTGCAGGATTTGAACTGGGGCCCATCTTTTCTGGGTCACTTTGACTGTTTTCCACCTGCTGCATATAGCCCTGCTGGAAACCAAATAAATAGCAAGGGTATATTGCCTAACTCGACAGTCTGCTCTCGCCTCGCTCTCTATCTGTGAGACATGCTGAGGGACAATGACAGAGAAGGGAGAATAAAGGATGGCAGGACAGTAGAAGAAGAGGCGGGACTGTGATGGAGGATGGGATCAGGTCAGGCGCCTTCAGAGGGATGAATCCAAATTGGGAGCAAGCATCTTTGACTCAGGAACAAGCAGCCTTGGTCTAACACACAAAAAAGGACAAAGTTAATCAGAGGCTCAAATGTTTCCTTGATTAATTGTCATTAATTTCCCCTCAACTCAAGATCAAATTAAAGAAAACAACTTAAATCCTTGATAATTAAACAGTGAAATGCTTTTAAAAATGCTGGATTTAAAAAGGGAACTGGAATACGTAAAGCAGCATGAAACGTTTTATAAAGAAACGGCTAAAAATATAAACAGACAACATACATTTGAAATAAGACTAATCTGCAAGCCTTGAAGTTGAAATGGGTTCCTGTTCTATGTAGCAAATCCAATGATACTACAGCATCAAATGCTCAATATATTATCTTCCTAACTATGAACATGAACTGAAGAAGTGAAGACAGCCTGAAAAGGATTGCAGGGAAAAGGAGCAGAAAAGGGAAAAAACTGAGAAAAACCCACCTACCATCAGCCCAGCAGTCATCCTTTTATTTTTCACTCTTCCTGGGTGCCTGAGAAAAACAAGAATAAAGAATAAAAGATGGGAAAAAAAACATA
>CAEGAF010168299.1:0-36039 GCA_903067075.1 Micropoecilia bifurca | reverse complement strand
TAGATAGATAGATAGATAGATAGATAGATAGATAGATAGATAGATAGATAGATAGATAGATAGATAGATAGATAGATCCATAGATCCTGAATGTTTTGCTTGCTCAGGATGTGTTCATTAATCATGAGGGGGAAAAAGAGTCTGCTTTGGATTTCTCTAGCTTCTGCTCATAAGTATTGACATTAAGGATTTTGTAATCTAATATCAACGGTGTGTTTGTTTTCTACAGGGTCCTCTATGGGAACAAAATCACTGAGATTTCCAAGGGACTCTTTGAAGGACTGTTCTCACTGCAACTACTGTGAGTACTGCACAAACGCACACACACCCACGCTCTGTTTGGTTGATCTTTATGGTCACATCTGCATCTCATTGATATTCAGCTAAAAAGTGCTTACTTCAAGCATTGCCACCTGAGAGGAGACATCTTGACTAAAAGCCGTCATTAGTGGCCCGCAAGATCTGAAAGATTTGTGCTGTAACGATAACGAGATTCTCTACTTTCCTTTTTTTTCTCCATCATTGTGTCCCTTCTTTGTTTCAGGTTGCTAAATGCTAACAAGATAGCATGTCTGCGGGTTGACGCTTTTCAGGACCTTCACAACCTCAATCTGCTCTCTCTGTATGACAACAAGCTGCAGACCATTGCAAAGGGAACGTTCTCCTCGCTAAGAGCAATACAAACACTGTATGTATCCTCACAGAGCACATACATCCGGTGTCATGGAAGCATATTTGTCCCCATAAAGATTTCTTTGTTGCTTATTTTGTGACACATAAAGGTTCCAGATCATATTTCTTTTTATGTCAAAGAAGAAAAATCTGACTTAAACGAAGCTATCCAAACTAATCTTTGACAGATCCACTGTCCATGGTGCTGAAGTAGCAGATGGTTTATGGTTGTAGTTTTTGTCACTCTCTTGTATCTGTCTCTTTGCCCCATGTCCTTTTGCGTGTCTATGTAAGCTACACATGCTCAGTTTTATTGTAAAAGTTTGAAATATAACCGCAATCTGCATGTTGTTAGGATGAAAACTTTTAAATCCCTTTTCTGGGATAACACTAAGCAGAAATTTACATAAAAAAATTTCAAGTATAAACTGATTTTACATGTTGTATTGCAAAAACAAAATGAAAGATGAGAATGTATTTTGTCTGAGTTGGGGTCACGTGGAGCTCACAACACTTGTCACTCTTTAGATCTTGTATTCTTCCTTCTTTCACTCCTCCTGTTCTGCCGTTTTTCAACCAGTCCCTTTTTCCTTCTTTCTATCCTGTTTCAATTCCTTCATTGCGTCCATTTTTCTCTTCCTTCCCTCCTTTTTTGTTGTTTTCTACTTGCATTCCTTGCTCATGTTTTACCTTCCAGCCCACTGTTCACATATCTGTAATAAATTCATAGTGAGTGTTTGTATTTTATGCTTTAAAAGGCTGTGAAAGACTCAAAGGTTGAGTCTGGATATGTCAAAAAAGTAAGATTCCTGTTATTTCTGAATGTCTTCTCTCAGTAACACTCACTCCTGTCTTTTGCAGTTAGTTGTACAATAATTAGTTGTAGCTACTTCACTCCACCCCCACCTGAAAGCACCAGAAGCCTTACTTTAACTTCCTTTTGTGCTTGTTGCTCTTCGCTCAGTGAATCATTAAGGAAAAATGTGGACAACATGCATATATATGTTTGTGCTTTGCTTCAACATCTTATTTCTGTATTTCTGTATGTTTTGTGTTTCCATGTCTATCCGTGTGGCGAATCAGTCATTTAGCTCAAAACCCATTTATCTGTGACTGCCATCTGAAGTGGCTGGCTGACTACCTGCAGGACAATCCCATTGAGACGAGCGGCGCCCGCTGCACCAGCCCTCGGCGGCTCGCCAACAAGCGGATCGGCCAAATCAAGAGCAAGAAGTTCCGCTGCTCAGGTACAAATCACTGGCACAGCACAAGGCTAATGCTCATAAAAGCAATGTGCACACTGACGTGTGTACTGAGGCTATTTCTTTCTGGCAAACAAGAGACGGGTGCCAAGACACACACACACGTAAAAAAAAAGGAAGAAGAAAACCAGCAGTCCTCCCCTCTGTTTTCATTCTGTGTATTCCTGCTGGGTTTTTCCCTCAGCCTCTCTCTACTAACCAGAAATACCCTGACCTGAGCATTTTCTGGGCTCTTCTCAGTACTTCTACATTCACAAAGAGACGACTGAACACCATGAGCTTTCTATTCTACTCTGACTTTTTACTCTTTTACTGATTTTTATCTCCCCGCTCTCTGTCTCTCCGTTAGCCAGAGAGCAGTATTTCATCCCAGGTATCGTACATCGAGCATGTGTGCGTGGGGGTTTGCACTTTTTTTGTGACATGCTCACCCAGTGCAGTTTGCTTTGACTGACACCGTTTGAAGCCAGATCTCCTCTCCGACTTTTCATTATGAGGTTTACCTATAAAGCACCGTGTCTAACCACACAGGATAGTCTCACTCTGATACTTGCACCGGCTTTATGTTGGTCACCATAACCTCAACCAAGGGGCGATTAGTTAACTGTCTGATGGCCTGTTAAAGTTTACATTTTGAGGTTTCTTTGTACTCTGAGCATATGCAGTTCTTGGCGAACATATTCTCACCGCTAAACCTTTTCATTTCTTGTCATATTACAAACACAAACTTGTGAAATGTAAAGTTCATGAAAAGGGCGACATGCATTTTCAGTAATTTTGTAATACGACACCCCTAAATAAAGTCCAGTTCATCCAACTACCTTCAGACCACCCTCTAATTAGTCATCTCAGTTAGTCCCCGTGTGCACAGCGATTAAAACAACTGTGCATTGTTCTGGAGAGCATCATAAGTCCTGTTTACCGTTTGTCATGAGCCATTTATGGGCACAGCAAACATGTGGAAGAAACTACTCTGGTCCCAAAATTAAATGTTTGGGGAAACCAAACACAAGATGGGTAATGCTGGATATACTCAAAGTAATGGCCTAGTCAAAGTATTCCAAGAAATTCCTGGCTCAGTTTAAAAACTGCTGCTCACACAAATGTTCTCCATCCAGTCTAACTGAACTTGAACTGTTTTGCAAAAAAAAAATAAGAAGAAGAATTAAAATCTCTAGATGTGCAAACCTGTTAGAGATTTACCCCAAAGGACTTTAACTGCATGCAGGTCAGGGTTCTGAAGACAACTACCCACTACACTTTTCAGGGTCTCATGTGTGGAAGATTATATTTTCTTTCCACTTTTCAGTTATGTGTCATTTTATGATTTTCTGTTGTAGAAAGTCCTGATAAAATACTTGGAGGGTTGTGTTTGTAACATGACAAAATGTAAAAAAAAATAAAAATAAAAAAAAAGCTAACGGAGTGATCGATGCTTTTAAAAAGTGCTGTAAACTTTCTCTCTTTTGTTTTTGGTTTTTGCAAGTCTAACGGCAGCCGATGTGTTTGAGTGTGTCTGTGAGCATGTGTACATGTTTCTCTCACTGCAGAACATCAAAAGGTCACGCAGTCACCATGCTCAGAGGGGTGTTGGGAAATATGCAAATTTGACTTGCATATGAGATCAGTAGCAGGGCTAAAGGCGGTCATTACCACAGCCGCACACTGAAGCATCAGGGGTGTGTGTGGCGTAAGATAGCCTGTGCGTGTGTGTGTGTGTGTGTGTGTGTGTGTGTGTGTGTGTGTGTGTGTGTGTGTGTGTGTGTGTGTGTGTGTGTGTGCGTGCGCGCGCGTGTGCATGTTTTTACTGCAGTCATTAACGCCAAAGCTCACCAGGAGGACAGAGGTTTCAAAGCCCAGATACCACATAGGGGGCAACACTGAATAATTTAACAACATGTGAGAGTGTAAAGTTGCATAAACATGCTCTGTTCTCTGGCGTAACCTTGATATTGCAGCTCACATCAATGCATCTAATATCCCCGAGTTTAATTTGCAATATGTTCACGACTTACAGGTGCTCTGCACTCAGAGCGGTGGAAGTTTAATGTTCGCACAGTTGGCTCCTTCTTGAGGTTATGTGTACTTTCAATGTCACTTTCTCACAGGAAAGGGTTTAAACCTGTTTGGCTTCGAGAAAATCAGGAGAGATGTGTGCAGCCTGCATGACTGTCACCACTCACAACTCATTGCTTTGAATGATCGTCTCCCTGAGAGACAGAACCAGCACAAAACCCAGATGTTTTTTTTCTTTTTCTTCCTCCACACCGTTTTCCATCACTTCTCTTACTCCTCCAATATAACAAATGAGTCAAATCCCTTCTTCTTTTTCCTACTGCCTTTCTAACACACTCAGGAGTACACCATGTCAGCTGTAAGTAAGAAACACACACAAAAAATACAAACGGCTCTCCAAATCCCTCACCTCTTCTCCCAGAGCTAACCTGCAACCTTTGACCTTTCTGTGACTCCTCCTGTCTGATTACCAGGGATAAAAAAAAAATAGATTGTATTTCCATGTCTACATGTTGACACATTCATGTATTTGTTTTTGTGAGACGGTGTCAGTGAGTGTGTGTTGTACCCAGAAGTCAGGGTTCTCTTGTACTGCTGCTGTAACTCTCCTCCCACTGTTCAATAGCTGCTTTGTTCCTGTTCCTATTCTTGAAATGTAGACGCCTGTAGATGTTTTATTCTAACACCCTCTCTGCTTTTCTTTTAAGATCACTTTCCTGTGTGTTTAATAATCTCTCTTCCTTTGTTTTAATTTATTTGAAATTTTCTGCTACAAAACAATACATTAACTTAATTTTTCTAACGTTATTTTTTTTCCTTTCTAGTTGATTTCATTATTAAGACTTCTACTGTTCTGTCTTTTTTGCTTCCTTTTCCATTTTGTTCTTATTTCCTCCCTTTGTGCTATCAGCTGTGTAGCTGTCCTTTCCTTATTTTACTCTTTTCCATTTTCTTTACTTTATCCCTCACTCTGCTGCCCTTTACGCTGGTCTCTTTCCCAAGTACAGTGCCTTGCAAATGCATGAATAATCAGCAAATGTCCTCACATTGTGTAGTTTATAAAATACATGCATGTTTGTGTGCAAACAAGCTTTCATGAACTTTATTGGAATCCTTTTAACAGTCGAGGAGAGAGAGAGAAGAAATAGATTAAGTTCAGTACAAACAGATGAAAAGCATCTGCAAACATTATTTTTTCTGATAGTTTTTTTTGTTTGTTTTGTTTTTTTGGATTTAGGTCTGGACTTTGACTGAGCCTTTTTAATACATGGTTGTTCATTAAACCAAATCTAGGGTCTTAAGCTCCAACTCTTAAGGGTCAGTGTCCTGCTCCTCAGTATTTCTAAAAGGCAAACCCTTGACCCAGTCACCAAACTTGTGCAGCCTATAATTGTGTTTTTATCCAGCATTGCTTTGTATTTAGCTCCCTCCATCTTTTTTGCCAACTCTGAAAATGTCCCTGTTCCTGCTGAGAAAAATATTCCCTCAGCATAACGACGTCACTATGTGTCACCATAGTGTTCACGATAAAGCCAGTTCATCTCCAAGTCATTGGATTTTGCACACAGGCCAAACAGTAAAAATTTATTTGAATCAATTCGATGTTTGCGTTGCCTTGCACATGATGCAAACCGCTAGCAGGACTTCCAGTGTCTGTCTTTTCTTGTTGCCACTCTAAAGTCCAGATTTCTGCAGCGCTCCTTCAGAGTTTGTGTGGCCATCTTGGCTGTTTCTCTGATTAAGGCTCAGTTGATGTCTTGGTAGATTTGTGGTCTTTCCTATCTCAGGTGATGGACTGAGCAGTGCTCTGTGATATGCTTTTATCTTTTAAAATGTCTTTATTACCTTATTCTGTGTAAAGCTTCATAGCTTTCTCCCTGACCTGTCTTCTTTGTTTCTTGGTCCTGATGATGTGCTGTTTGTTCTCTAACAAACGTTGTAGACCTTCAACAAAAAGCTTCATTAACTAATGTTAAGTCACACAGTGGAGACCAGATTTCTCCTCTGCTTACTGTTTTGGTTACTTTTGAATGCAACTGGTTGGATTGGATTTAATTTCAGATTAAAAGGGAGTGAATGCAAATGTAGGTTACATTCTTTTTTAGATTTCTTTTTGTAAAATCCAAACAGCAGGTATTAGTACTTTTGCAAGGCACTGTCCAATTTTTCAAATCCTGCCTCATCCTTCTCTATTCCTCCTCCCTGTATTTGAAAGTTTTGGGAATCCATTTAGAAAATCCCCTTTTCTTTCCCGTCTGACCCTCTTTCCCGCTAATCTGCTCCTTCCTCCGCCTCTGCCCGCCGACCCCTGTGTTCCAGTGGAGGAGCAGTCAGTCGGCAGGTTGTTCCTTTGTGCTTGATCTAACCATGTGGCTGCCAGGTTCCTAAAGGGGAACATGGTTCTGTCAAGCACCATGGAACGGCGCTGCAAATCCCTGCAGCATGGCCGAGACTCAAGAGAAACCAAACTCCTGTCTCTGCCCGCCTGTGTGTTTGTGCATGTGGTGTTATTTTGGGGGAGAATAGAGGGGAAATACGTTCTGGATTCTGTACGAACATCCTTCCTCTGTGATCTCATTTTTTATGATGTTTGGTCTGGACTGTGGTTTCTTACCCTAATAGTCGGATTTTGGCCTGACAGAACAAAAAAGCTCCAAACTCTTTGTTCTGTTGTGGGTGCATGTGTGTCTCTGTGGTTATTTTTTATAGACTGAGTATCCTTATTTGTGCAACAGGCTCCATTCTTCTAGGTGATATACATGCACTTTCAGCATCTACAGATGCAAGATGTTGCATGTGATCACATTTTCTCTTTTTTTTTTTTGGACATATTTAGTCTATAACAAAAGCAGCTCTTTCTATAACGTTTCAAAATCCTTCCTTTCAAACCACACCCTGAACCTTGGATATCCACAGAGTTCTTTGACGTGAACCACGTCAGGGTTTGCTTTCCCACACAGTAATGGTGTTCTTTAACATCTTGGCTGTGATTGTGATCAGGTAATGAGGATTACCGCAGCAAGCTTGGGGGTGACTGCTTTGCCGACCTGGCTTGCCCCGAGAAGTGCCGCTGTGAGGGCACGACGGTCGACTGCTCCAACCAGAAACTGACCAAAATCCCCGATCACATTCCTCAGTACACCACCGAGCTGTGAGTCACCCTTTGTTTCTCGACTTTAGCGTGATTAATAAAAAGAAACCTCATGTCAGCCTCTATCCCCTGTTTCTTGCCTTTTACTCATTATTTTGGATTCTCCTTTCACCTCATGTGTTTCCAGGCGTCTGAACAACAATGAGTTCACGGTGCTCGAGGCAACGGGGATCTTCAAGAAGTTGCCTCAGCTAAGGAAGATGTGAGTCAGAAATTGATGTCATAAAGTCATGTTCCAGTCAAGCAGGAAAAAAAAACTATAACTATAAAAACATTGTATTTTCTTCCCACTACGTTCATGCTGCTTCGCCTTTATCTCTGATTTCTACTGCCCCCTGCAGTAACCTGAGTAATAACCGTATCAGCGACATCGAGGAGGGGACTTTTGAAGGAGCTGTAGGGGTCAACGAGCTGATCCTGACCTCCAACAGACTGGAGAACATACACCACCGCATGCTGAAGGGACTCGGTGGCCTCCGCACACTGTGAGCAAACACACACATACAGATATATTGTCTAAGAGGACAACAACAAACTATGTGGTGTTTTATTGGATTTTTCTTGCCAACACAAAATATTACTCAGTTCTGAAGTGGAAGAAAAATCATACATGGTTTGCTCTTAAATTCATCCTCCTTTACTCAAATACCCAAAAATAAAATCCAGTCCCTTTTAATTGTATTTCACGGTTCCCTAATTATTAAATAGCATCCTGCTGTGTGTGATGTAACCTCAGCATTAGTCCAATTGTTCAGTGATGGTTTATTAGTGAACATTAGTGATGATGAAAACCAAGGGACGCAGCAGACAGAACAGGAGAAGCTCAAAGCAGGGTTAGCTTGTAAAACTATATCACTGAGCCCTTTGCAATCATTCATCCAGAAATGGAAAAAGTATGGCACAGCTGCAAACCAACCAAAAAACGACCATTAATCAGAGAAGCAGCCAAGAGACCCATTGTAACCCTTGGAGTAGCTGCAGCGAAGGCAGCAGACTACCAGGACTATTGCTTGTAAAGTTTAACAATATGGACATAATTTATGAGTGGCAGGAAGTAACCCACTTTTAAAAGAAGACCATTACAAACACTGTTTGCTGTTTGCTGTTTGCAACATGCGAAAACATAGCAGAAATGTAAATAATAAAAAAAGTGTGCTAATCATCTAATTAAGTTAAACTTTTTTTGTACCAGCAAAACATTATATGTGTATGAAAATGTGTAATGCACACCACCCTAAGCAAGTTGTCCCTTTAGTAAAACATGGCAGAAGCAGCATCACGGTGTGGACGTTGTGTTGGCCTATCCTAGGATTGCAACATTTCCAGCCTAAAGAGCCATTTTTACTCTCAGGCCAGCCACATAAAACTCGTTTAAGGCCTCAAATGTTACCCAGCTTTTTGAAAAAAAGAGAACGTATAATTGTAGATTAATATCTTCTGATAGGAAATGTGTTGTCACTTTTAACATTAACATTAAATACCTATCATTAAGCATATTCCTGTCACTTTTAGTGTCATTCTTGGTGAAAATTCAACATCGATATTGTAAGAATAATAAATTGAAAACCTGAGTTTGTTGCTGCAGATTCTTGATGTGTCACATAAAATGTAAATAAAGTGCATTGAAGTTTCAGTATGGAAAAAATATCAGAATGTTCATGTGTTGTTTGTACTTTCACAATCGAGTCCAACTAATATTCATAAGCTTCCACACACTGATATTCTCTGCCCAAATGTGCAATCAGTTTTTTGATTATTATTTTTTTGCACTAAATGTATTGATATGAATGTATCTGTGTGAACAGTATGCTGAGGAGCAACAGGATCAGCTGTGTGAGTAACAGCAGCTTCGTGGGGTTGAGTTCCGTCAGACTCCTTTCTCTCTACGACAACCAGATCACCTCCATGAACCCTGGCGCCTTCGACACGCTGCACTCTCTCTCCACGCTGTGGGTACACATGGCAGCGTGACTCTCTCGGCCTTCTGCTCGGTGGCATCTGTTCATACGGTACTAACTTTTTTTCCAGGAACCTTCTGGCCAATCCCTTCAACTGTAATTGCCACCTGGCCTGGCTCGGCGATTGGCTGAGAAGGAAACGCATCGTGACTGGGAATCCTCGCTGCCAAAACCCTTATTTCCTCAAGGAGATTCCCATCCAGGATGTGGCTGTTCAGGACTTTGCCTGTGAAGATGGTGAGGTGGAGCGACTTGTTCTTCATCGTCGCTGTTTTTCTGCCGTCTGTTTTGTAACGTTCCTCACTGAACACGACAGGAAACAACGAGAACAGCTGCTCTCCCGTTCTGAGGTGTCCGGCTGAGTGTTCCTGCCTGGACACCGTGGTGCGCTGCAGCAACAAAGGCCTCACCACGCTGCCGAAAGGCCTCCCGAAAGAGACCACTGAACTGTGAGTTACAAAACGTTGCACAATGAAAACAGTAATAGAAGTACAACTGTTTGAAAATATCCGTCCATCGACTGTCTGAACTCGCTCATGGGGCTGTTGTCAATCTCTAAGTGTCTGGAAATATGAGAATGTTAAATGTTGAAACCTTTAGCAAAAATCTATACTCATTTCCACTTTTATCTAAAATTAATCCAAAAAGTTTGGACTGAGACGAAAAGACAGAGAAAACAAGGTGCAAGAAAATACATAACGATAGATTCAGTCAATCTGAAAGTGAATACAGTGAAAAAGAAAAAAATGTAAATTGATTTTTATCCAATTTTATATTTTAACAACCATTACCCATTCATTGAACAAACATTATTCAGTTGATAATATTAGACCAAAGTAGCTCCTCGCTTGAGGTTTTTTGTTTTTCATTTTCCATGTTTTGTGATCCTTACCCTATAGTAATGTTTTCACAGTTTTCTTCCAAGGGAGCAACTGATTGAAGCTCCACATGAAACGATAAACAGAAAAAACACACAGGATTGTAGAGGAGCAACCAAACATGCAGTCATGATTGCCAGTGTAGCCGTGGGGAAATCATGACTTAATACTTTGTGGAAGTTTTTGTTTTCTGCATGACCTTATCAGTCTCTCGTTGTGACGAACATTTGGCCCTCCCTCCTTTAGATCATTGCTTCATATCAGTTTGATCAGGTTGACTGAAACCTGAGTGAAACCAGACTTTGACTGAGCCATTGCATCACCCTGACTCTTTCCTATCCCCTGTTTCAAAGCTGTGGCTCCTGAGTTTGAGGTCATCATCATGTTGACGACTCTGTTTTGGATGAGATTTTTCTGTTGGAGAGACGCCCGGTCCTCTGACTGCGGAGAACTTTAATTTCTAAAGTTCACGGTCGAATGCGTTACTAAAAGGTGCTCTGGGTCTGCAGCAGCCCGTACCATTACACTTCCCACACCATGTTTGACAGGTAGTCCCAGGTGTTTGGACTGTTATGTAATACATTATCTCCAAAAGTCTCTTCTCAGTTATACAAAGGGCATTGCTTCGCAAGTTTCTAAGCAATGCACGATTCAACCTTTGGGTCAATCCTTCTCGAACTTTCACTTTGGAAACACTGGAAGATTAACCTTAAATGTTTTTTACTTGGGAATATTACTTCTCACTGAAGACTGATGGATGTCAAATTGTTTGGAATTGGACTTATGACCTTTATAGTTATCATCAATTGTTTCTTTAAGGTGATTGCTGATGTCTTTAATTATTGACGCAATACCCTTTTGCATGTGCCATGCTAATATACTACAAAATCTCCTGCTTTAATAGAGGAGAACACTCTGATAATGGTCATTTAATCAAAGGCACTTGATTTGTAAAAACCAGACTGAAACTTTCAGAAAAATGACTCTAAAATGATTTTGTTAGTTTGTAAATCTCTGAACAGCTTAATACCAAAATACATTAAAGATCTGCTACTGCTGCTGCTGCTGCTGTTGTTGTGTCGACCTTCCACACCTCTCAGGACCAAACATGGAGAAGCAGCATTCAGCTTCTATGCACCACAAATCTTGAACAAACTTCCAGAAAACTGCAAAACGGCCGAAACACTGAGTTCCTTTAAATCAAGGCTTAAAAGACATTTTCCTTTGCCTAGCAATAAATGGAACATGGATCAACATTTGATGTGTATTTCCTGAGGATTTTGAGGTTTTGACCAAATATAATATTTATTGATTGTTTCAAAATTGGTGATGGTATGATGCTCAAACCCAACATGGTAACTGCCTGGTTGCTGAAACAAATAAACTCGACTTGAGTTTTTAAACCTTGAGCTTTTAAACCTGTTCAAGTTGCATAGGAATATACAAGGAACAGCCATGAAACCTCTTTTCCCTTGCCTTTAAGAGGAGTTTATTTGTGAATCTCAAGTAAATCCATTCGTTTACTCCAGAAGAAAAGACTGTAGTAACTCAAAAGAAAAAAAAATAGGAACAAGAGTTAGTGGTATTTTTTAATATTTAACACATTCCTTTGTGGGAAACATTGCTCTCCAAATATTGACCAATATTTTAATATTACAGCTGGATCTGTAGCCGTACAGTGACAGATATAGAACCTCACTTATGTTTCATTATGTGTCTGCAATAAAAAAAAAAGGTGTGAGGCTGCAGTGGGAATATTACATTTCGGTGTTTATTATGGCTGTAACTGTAATGACTGTTCACACTGTTGGAAATAAGGAATTTCCCTTGTGGCTGGCATGTAATTTTATCCCCGTTTGGTTTTTCACTTTCAACCTTCCTTTTTAATTTTCCATATTTATCTTTATCTACTTTCATTTCGTATCAGAATCCCCTCAATGTGTTTTTTTTTCTTCTTCTTTCTATCTTTGTGTGCGCAGATATTTGGACGGAAACCACTTCACGCAGGTTCCAGTGGAGCTCTCCAATTACAAACACTTAACGCTCATGTAAGTTTGACTAACATTAACTTTGCAAACAGAAAGTCATTAATCCACAAAGCAATCTATCACAAACATAGATGTTTGGGCTGATATTTCCTGCACTTTTAAGGAACAACACTAACAGAATGATGCTGTGTGAGATTTCTGTGTTGAATCTCATTGGGTTTGGCCCCAATGAGGGTGTAGCTGTCAGAACAAATGAAAACAAACAGCGATTATCTGCTGTTTACAATCTGTGGGCTGTGTGGATTCGTTTTCGCACGTGTGCCTCTGTGTGTGTGTGTGTGTGTGTTTTATGCATCTGTTGTTTCCTTTTCAGCGATTTGAGTAACAACCAGATCAGCACGTTGTCCAACCACAGCCTCAGTAACATGTCCGAACTGCTTACACTGTGAGTCTGGCTTCACATCTGTCCCTTTGCAAAATGAGTGCAAGTGTGTGCGAATTCAGCATGAAAGTGTGTGTGTGTGTGTGTGTGTGTGTGTGTGTGTGTGTGTGTGTGTGTGTGTGTGTGTGTGTGTGTGTGTGTGTATTTGTTGCTCTTAAATGCTTAGGAAATTTTGAGCAGAAATGCAGTAAAATGCACTTCTTGTTAACCTTTGCTCGGATGCTACATATCAGAGCCTCACATAAAACTGACATAAGTCTATTTATTAGAAATCTCCTTGATGAAGTTGAAAATGCATTTACAACAAAATAAGATTTATTGTAAAAGTTGTTTTCTCTCTCATTAGGTTGCTTTTGCAGTTAGAAAGTTGAAAGTTGGACTGGATTCCAATGGGTTAATGCTGTTGGTCTCAGATAGCACAGAACATCTTCACTGATCTAGTGGAGTCAATTTGTTGATGGATCAGAACCAAAAAGGAAACCAACAAGCTCTTTCTGCATAAACACTGCAAGTCTTGCTGCAATTTAGAATATCCTGAACAGCTTCTTTGTTTACATTTGTGTGTAAAGAATCCTGAGCTACAACCGCCTGCGGTGCATACCAGTGAGGGCGTTCGATGGCCTCAAGTCTCTGCGTTTGCTGTGAGTATCCGCATGCAACATGCTGTTGAACCAGCCGAGTGGTAAATATTTATTAAAGGCTTTCAACATTTCTGTGACGTTTTTCCTGTCCGAACTTAAATCACTCGCTGTCTTAGATCTCTTCATGGTAACGACATATCGCTGATTCCAGAGGGAGCCTTTAAAGACCTGTCTTCGCTTTCTCATCTGTGAGTTTCATACACACAGGCACGCACACACACACACACACACACACACACACACACACACACACACACACACACACACACACACACANTAAACACACACACTCTCACACACACACACACACACACACACACACACACACACACACACACACACACACACACACACGCACAACCTGTTCCTTGAGGTCAAGTTTAGATGTAAAGTGGCTGAGCAACAAATTGATTTATTCCTGTTTTGTTAATCTAGAAAAGTCTGACTCCAGTAATAACAGCACATCACCCTTTAAAACCCAATCAATAATTTAATTAATGTTACTTATTCAGTGTTCTATGACTGGAAAAAAATTATTGCTGATTGCTGAAGATTAAAAATTAAAGTTCAGGTAAAGTTATACAAACCCTTATTATTACTTTTTAACAGTTTTAGAGCTAAAATAAATTACCATTAAATACTTTTCCATTTCCATGGCTTCTTTTTGAGGATTACAATGGTGGTTTACAAAATTACATTAATATTGAATGAGTCGTGTGTTCAGTTTTGTTTAAGGACACAAATTACAATTTTAGATGTGATCTGCGTGCAGCTCTTGTGCACCATCTGACTAATTACACATTAAATGTGATGAATATTGCTCTCAATCTTGCTTGCACTCATGCCGCAGGGCTCTGGGTGCCAACCCTTTGTACTGTGACTGCCACTTGCAGTGGCTGTCCGACTGGGTCAAGAGCGGCTACAAGGAGCCCGGCATCGCCCGCTGTGCTGGGCCCGGTGACATGACAGACAAACTGCTCCTCACCACACCTTCCAAGAAGTTCACCTGCACAGGTAAATGCTCATCCTCTCTCACCTCCATGACGCAGGAATAAACTGGAACTTACCACGAAACACATTTCACAGGCTGTCGCTCTCCTTGTGGAAAACAAATAACAAACAGGAACACATGATTAATATTAAAACAGCTGCTTTGTGAAAGTACAAGCTGCCAAATAAAAGCTGAAGTTCAATAACAAAAAAAAACTGTGTGGATCTGAAACTGAGCGTGTTAGAGAACAAAATTAATATGCCTGTTTTAATATTTTTTTTGCACAGTTTAATAGGATGTATGTATTTGAGAAGCAAGAAGTTGATTGTATCTCTGGATAAAAGGTTTTGTTGGATGTAACAAATGTTCAATGTAGATTTAAGTTAAATAAATATTTGTTTTTCCATAAGATGTAGATTTGCTGAAAATAACGGACTAAAATAAAATAACTATGCATGTGCTATGTTCAAATTATCATCAGATCAATCAATATTAATCAATATCTAGACTGTTTTTGATTCTGGTTTCATTTAGCATTAATCACCAAAGTAACCACATTTTAGAAACCGAAAATTAGTCAAAGACAAACTCTAACTACCAAAAACAATAATTGATTTACGATATCATTGTTTAGGTGAAAAAAACCAAAATGCTGGCATTTGCTGCCACCGGTGGTAAAATTGGTTTTTAGGTTTGGGAGGTGATTTTTATTTTTTCACATAGGTTTGCATCAACAAAAATCTTAGTCCTAGAACATTTGTGTGAAGTTTGAATGCTTAAAATAGCTTTTAAGGTTTATGCTTGATTGTTGGCCTAGTTTATTTATTTTTTACTCAAAAGTGATACTACTGAGTGTTGACCTTAACCTTTCAACCTAAAGATTTCACATTAACCTTGAACACATAACTGAAACCTATTTTTGACCTAATCTGACTGACGCACTGTAGAAGTCCCTGGGCCTTGTGGTTTTCTAGTGCCAGGTAAAGTAGCCAATCCCCAGTATCTTCCCTCCCTACCCTGGTTCCTGATTTGAGATTGTCCAAGCCCCGTTTTCCTCAATCTTACAACCCGACCCAAACTGAACCACTTTGTTTTCCCTCTTAACCCTGATGTTCCGACCCCTGTGACCTCTAGCTGTTAAATGTTGATATTCTGTCGTTAGAGTTAGGGATACATGTCACCTGTTTCAGAAATGGTCCTGCACAGAAAATACCAGCTTTTTTTGTTTTTCTCTTTATTGCGAAAAGGATTCGCTTGCCTCTTCGAGTCATTAAATTCAGAAGTGCATTAAACCCAACAAGCAGACATGCAGACTGCTGTAGCAAGCATCCATGAAGGATCGGTTCACTTGTAGGAGTTCAGGTTGACATCTTATCAAGAAATCTGCTTCTAGCAGCTAAATCTTTTCTTTTTTTTTACTACAATGTTGGGTTTAAAGGCTTTTTTCATTTCACTTTAATTGGTTAACAACATACTCTTCATTTGCAAAACTATTCTTTAAGCAGCATCTGTTGCTCCAAGTTTATTACTGAAATCATAACGGCATTAAAAATCCTTTGAAGGAAGAATGACAAACCTTCATTTTGTCTGTGCAAGGCCATAAAAATGTCCAGCGACGAAAGTGTGTGTAAATTTCCGTGTTCCCACCTACTCCACGTGCCTAAGACCAAAATGTTTTTGTTAATAATGTTTGTTGTGTGTGTTGTGTTTGTGGGTTGGTGCCTCACACAGGCCCGGTGGATTTGAGTATCCAGGCCAAGTGTGACCCATGTCTGTCCAGCCCCTGTAAAAATGACGGCACATGCTCCGGTGACCCTGTGCATTACTACCGCTGCACTTGCCCCTATGGATTTAAGGTACTCACATTTTGGAAGCTATAATATATGTCACACAGAACCAGAACCATTTGTCTTTAATTAAGTAAACAATACATGCACAAATAGTTTTTGGAAGAGAGAAGATAATAAAATTGTATTCTTAACACTTTACATTCAAAACCTGTTTACTCGAAGGTCTGATGTTCGTTGGAGCCACAGATTTAATCACTGTGCATGTCTGTAGGGACAAAACTGTGCGGAACCTATTCATGCCTGCATCAGTAATCCCTGCCAGAACAGTGGGACCTGCCATCTGAAGGAAGGAGATGGAAGCCACTTTTGGTGAGATACTTTCAAAATTCTTTTTTTTTTCCATATTTACTTCTTTTTTTTTTTTTTGCTGGAGCTACTTAATTTTAAAGTTGAGCTGAGTTGATAGCACTGCTGCCTTGAGGCAAGAAGGCCCTGGACTTTAATCCCAACAGGAGCCTATCTGCATAGCTCGCATGTTCTCTCCATGCTAACATGGGTCTTCCAGTTTCTTCCCTCCAATCGCCCAAAGACATTTATATTAGTTTAATTATTCCCTCTAAATTGACCTTAGGTCTGACTGTGTGTGTGCATGGTTGTGTGTCCCTGTGATTGCCTGGTGACTGATCCAGGTGTACCTGCCTCTCACCCACTGAGTGCAGGAAACAGGCATTAGGAAACAGGCCTGTAAGGATTAAGATGGGACATAACATGGAGGATTATGGAGCAAATGCTCATGCAACAAACATGAAATCACCATTTCTCAAAGACCATTAATTCAGTGCTTGCAGCAGTAGAGCATTGGGTGGCTTCATATGAATATTAACTGCAAGATGCATTTTTAATGAAAGAAAAGTGTAAATCCTTCACCAAATTAATGCAAAGGCTACATATGATCACTTTCCTGTAATAAGTCTTGGAGATAAACCTCTGTAGAAATATTGGAAATCAAAATCTGACACCTTTTTTATCAGGTGGAATTACAGACAAATCAAATCAAAAATCTGTTTCATCATTTTATCCATATGTCTATAAAAACTAGCTGATCCTCACAGCTGCCTGATAACGCTCTGGTGTCTCACAAAGTGTGGTGTGACATAAAACTACTTCCCCTTTCCACAAAGCTAAGTGAACCAGTCAGTCAGACCCAGAGCAGGCATTTAGCAGGGTAAGCCAGGGTCAGAATAGGTACATGTATTTTTAAGAATCGGTACATCAGTATAACTTGCAGAGCATTACTTTTGTAGTAAAGTTAAAATAACTTTGACAATGTTTCCCATCCCCATGCATGGCTCTAAACAATGTTAAACCTTACTGACAGGTTGTGGGATCCTAAAAGCACAAATATTTGTCCATATTTCCATATTTCTGTCACAACTTTAGTTTTCTATTTCTTTTTACAGTATTTGATATTAATATGATTGTTTGTTTCCAGTGTATATGTATGTGTGTGGGTTTGTTTGCCTGTCATTATCTATTCTATTGTATTTATTTGTACTATATTTAACCAGAACCATTTAAACTTAAAATGTCATTCACTACAGTGTGATGGCCAAAATGACAGCAGCTCAAGACATTTTTAAACATTATAAAATATTAAATGTCTGTTAAATTTAAGCTAAATTTAAACAAGTCCAACGGTTTTAGTCAGTACATTCAGATGTTGAACTGTTTATAGTTAAAACTCATTCAATTTAACAAATTAACTCAAATGTAGCTGATTTTGGAGAGGATTTCGGCCATGATAGGAAGAAAGTTTTAATGCTTTCTAATAGAATAGAATAGAATAGAATAGAATAGAATAGAATAGAATAGAATAGAATAGACTGTCCCTTAGTGGTGATATTCAGGTGTACCAGCAGTAAACTGACAGGCAATTCAAAGCATGTACATTAACTCAGAAAGACAAAAGCTACTATAATGTGGATATTAATTGGATATAATGCAGTGAGATCCTCAGTCATTGTCTCCCCACTAGAAACAGGAACTACTAACTCATTCTGATATTTCTGAGTACCTTTAAAATTCAAGCTCACTAAGGCCCAATGAAGAAATCTGATTATCCAGTGATAAAGTCCCATCAGGAGGCAAGCTAACAAAATAGATATTACCAAAGATAATTAGACATATAAAATCGATTTTCTTCTTGTCTCCTCTTTGTCTCCTTTTTGTCTCTTCCTCTTATACATTTCTATCTTTGTTTGATTTTTTTAAAAATAGTAATTTGAATATATTCGTTCTGAAGTGCTATCGCTGGCTATAATGAGATCATCGAACAGAGCGTGTAATGCATAAAGAGCTCTTAATTAACCCCATAATATAGCACTCTGTGTGTGTGTGGAGGGGGGGGGGGGGGGGTGTGTGCGTGTGTGTGCCTAAACTGAGACATAGTTACTTAGCGGAGAGACATTACCATGTGTGACACAGATCTCTGGAGTAAAGGTGGCTGTCTTACTTTGATACAAGTAAGCTAGGTGCTCATGCCACATGAAACCAAAATGAAACTCTCTGACATGTGCACATATCCTGTTGTACAGTTGAACACATCTCAATGGAGAAACATGGTAGTGGTGGTGTCATGCTGTGGGGACGTGTTGGCTCAGTTTTGACAGCGAAGCTGGTCGGGGTTAATGGGACTGAATACAGATGCATGCCACATTTTCATATTGTGGAAAAAGTTTTCCTTTCATTTCATAGTTAAGTTCTACTTTGTGTTTGTCTTTACTATAAAAGTCCAAAAAAATACATCAGATCTTATGGTAATAATATGACAAATGGAGTTCTATGAATAAATAACAGGTACGCAGCTGTTAGTCACTTTGGACAGTCATAGAAAACAACTCAACTGTTATGAATCACAAATGTATTATCATCTGTATGTTGTGTGTGTAATTTACTTTTTGTACTCATGAGTGATTGATTGTACGGCTCAATGTGTAACTTCAGGTGTGTGTGTCCGGAGGGCTTCGAAGGCGACACGTGTGAGATCAACATTGACGACTGTGAGGACAACGACTGTGAGAACAACTCCACCTGCGTGGACGGAATCAACAACTACACCTGCATGTGCTCACCAGAATACACAGGTAACACGTTGCTTTCAGAGACCTTCCTCCTTCAATGGATCTCCATTTATTTTTTATTTTTTAGCTGCATTTAATTAGTTAAATGATCTCAAACACAAAAACACTGGAGATATTTTCAGATTATGCAACAGTCTTGAAAATGACTTCTACTTTCTAAATTATAAAAATAGATTATCTGCTTCAAAGTAATTTTATATATTGCACATGCCTCTTATGTAAATCACCCATAGAAGTTAAATATTAAAACCAACAAACCTTATTCATACACTTCTGTTTAGAAGTTCCTTCATAACCATCAATGTCTTATAATTCTGAGCTTTTAATGATGCATTTTCAGAAGTGAAATGATTTTAAAACATATAAAAAATATAGAAATAAATATATATATATATAAAAATAAATATATATATTTTTGACTCAAAATATGTACTCAACTACAAGAAAACTGTTTCAAGGTGAAAATATCTCAAGTATCTACATGGTGGTGTATTATGCTGAGGAATTGTTTTGCCAGTGCATGACTAAGTGGATGGGATAATTAAGAAGGAGAACTAAAATTATTTTCTTCACGTTCACTTCCAAACAGCAGCTATTGATTGAAACTTGTGGAAAAGCTCAGATTAAGCTTTTAGTCGAGTCAGGTCGTGCTTGTTGCACAGGATCATTCAGACAAATATTTGTGAGGAAATCTGTGCAGGTTTTATTCTACGTGTTTTATCTAAAGGGATTAGACAAAGTTTACAGCAATCCAAACTTCTTTGCCCAGTTATTGCTTTTTTAAAATCTGGGAAATTGTATTTTCTGCTCACCTCAATAAAGAATATTTTTAAAAGATCAATAAAAGTCCCCAAATATTCTGAAACCTGTACAAATGACGAGGCAATAAAAACCCCTGGTGAGAGCTTATGTAACTGTCTTTATTTTATTTCTGGTCTGTTGCAACATGTCTGTCTGCTTTTGCAATGTGCTGATCATCTCTGACTGCTAACCTTTGTGGCGCTGTTCTCTCTCTGTCTTTGGATGTTTGTTTGCTGTCTTCTCTCTCCTGTCTTGCTTTTCTTTTTTCATCTGTCATCTTTCTTTGTGGTTGCAGCTGCTACCAATGAGGTGGAGAGAGGTTAGTCTGCTCTTCTCTGTGTCCTTCTTGTCTGTCCCTCTCTTTTTCTTTTCTTCCTCCGATACCATCCCTAACTCCAGCCGTCCCCTGTGCTTTATGTACACATTGCTCGATGTGTGCAAAGCTGCCTGTTGGCAGCAGTAAAGCAGTGCATTTGTGGGCTTTTGAGATCTTTTTTTTTAGGGTGGAACAGTAGAGACGTGTGTCACAACTGGTTGGTTGCTAACTTTGGTTTGTTTTATCTTTTTTTTATTTAAGTATTTGGTATTTAGCACTGAAAGAAAGACAAGTTCCATAAAAGCTCTGAATTTTCTCTCTTCTATTCAGACTTACAGGCTGATTGATTATACGACTTGATGTCATACAATCAAGTCGTACAATAGAAATAAATAAGAGAAAGAAACCTGAAATGATTTCTAAATGTATTTCCTCACATTGCCCTGTTACAGCCGCAGAGCATAATTGTGAATTAGGAAAACAATGAATATTCGGTTTTCCAATTATTTTTGAATAAAAATCTGAAAAGTGGGGACTTCCACCCCGGTCTCCAGATTCTGCAACCTGTAAGAAATAGTCCCTAGGATATGATGCTGCCACCACATTTTATTATGTAATTGGTTGTTTGTGAGGATTTGCGGTATTACTTTTCTAACAGAAATAGTGTTGTTTATTTGTACATTAAATAAATTTAGTTCCTCATGATTACTGTCTCCTTCTTGCCTTGTTGACTTTTCCCGGATTTTTCATGACCTTTTGTAGAAATGGCTTTTCTATTTTTTAGTCCATAAATGGCAGATATGTGAAGTGCATTGCTAACATTTGTTCCGTCGACAAATTCCCCCACCTGAGGTTTTAATTTCTGCATCTCCCTCAAAGTTGTTATGGGAAGAGTAATGCTCTTCTTGACCCACCAGTCAGCTTAGATTGACCAACGTCCACAATACTAATTATATCTTAAGGGATATTAAACTCTAGTCTGTTGTTTTATAACTTTTCCTAAACTTTAGTCCTGACATTCTTTCTGCTTTGCGATTATGTGCCTCTTTGTGTTTGTCTTTCACGTGAAGTCTTAATAAAACACATCAGAGTTTGTGGTTGTAACATGACAAAATGTGGAAAAACTTCTTGGGGTATTTTTGGGAGATGCTGTACTCTGATTGTCTTCTACAACAAATCAAACTGATGACAACTGAACCGAAGAGCTCTGATTATTACCGTGCACGTATTGAGTCCTGGGACTTGAGTGGCTGCTACTCTGATGGAGACGAGTAGGAAAATATCCAAGTTGTTGATGTAACATCCTGACATTCAGATCAAAGTCTGATCAAGCATCTTCAGAAAAGACCCGTTTCGCATTTCCATACTGTCTCAGCGGACTTGAGGAGATCTTGTCAGTGCCTCTCCCATATTAAAGCATGTTCTGGATGAGCCGTGCATATTCAAATGGAAAGAAAACACAGTTGTACCTAGTGTTTACCTCACAATTATGTGGTCATTTTTACTTAGAAATAATATTAACTTTCCAAATATTGCTTTTTCTAAATACTCTCCAGTATTTTATGAACACTTGAGAAGCATAAATACACATATACATGCATAGGCTCTCACAGATCCCCACAGAGATGGGTAATTATTCCCGCAGTGGATCCTCTGCTGCCAGGAGTATTGGATTATTCCCCGGTGCCTCATCAGGGATTCACTTGACTTCTAATGATCAGGACACACTCTGGAATATCATCTGTAATATGACATTTTACACAATGAGATCATTTATCAGACCACTGTGTTGGTCCTGGCCACAAGAGAGCCATCCATCATTAAAGCAAACACCCATACAACACACAAACACACACACACACACACACACACACACACAAGACATGCCTTAATGTATGTAACGCTGATGCAAAGAATGTAATAAACACCGTAGATCAACTTGTAGAATAAGGATGTCCATCATATTATAGTTTGATTTTACCCTGAATGAAGCTTGCTGATGTCCTTTGTGTACATGTGTGTGTTTCTAGGGGAGTTGTGTGAGGAGAAACTGAACTTCTGCACCCCAGAGCTTAACCCGTGTCAACACGACTCAAAGTGCATTTTGACCCCTCGGGGATACAAGTGAGTAGATCATGCAGCCGTTGATGCACATACGGAGAGTTGGTGTTTTGTTCTGCAGCTTTTGAAATGAACAGACATAAAGGGACTCAATGATGCTTTTATGCAGGAAGCTAAAATGTAGCTTGAACATTGTTTGTGGTATAGGTCGTGAAACAATTTAACAGAAATCTTTCCACTCGTTTTAGGTGTGAGTGCACTCCCGGGTATGTAGGTGAGCAGTGTGAGTTGGACTATGATGACTGTGAAGAGAACAAGTGTCAGAACGGAGGTCATTGCATTGATGCCGTGAATGGATACACCTGCATCTGTCCAGAGGGATACAGGTAAAGAATACGTCTCCACAGTGCAAATTATCTTCACTGCTATTAACCGTGTTATACTCTATGGCTATGTTCACACTCCAAGCCTTCATGCTCAAATCTGAGTTTTTGTGAAATCTGAGTTGTTGTTTTTTTTTTCCTGTGGTCGCATTTGAACAGATCAGATGCATTTCTGATTTATAGAAGCATATCCAAGTCTCCTGGGTTGTGTTTGTAAAAATCTGATCTGTGTTGTTTAGACTGTCATGAAAAGATCAGATTCAGGCTGAATCTGGTTTGGGTGACTTCAGGCTGCAGTGTGAATGTAGCTTATGATGCATATCGATTTTTGTCAACTCTTTACTGGAATGTTTCTAAAGTTTTTCCCTACAGTGTTATTGATTGATTTTTGTTCTGTTTTAGCTGCTTTTTTACCTGCTAAATCTAAATATCTTGCATTATTGGTACCCTGGGCATGCTCTTTCTTTTGCTCCCACCTATACCCAGTTCCACTTTTTAGACTTTTTAAAAATTAATACGAACAATAAAGGATCCAATATTCACTAGCCTTGTGAGTCGATACAGGCCTATAATCACCTTGCTTGGTGAGTCAGGAGTGTAACAGCGGCAGGATAAGTTCATTTTTGCGTTTTGTGAAAAGAAGCTACTTTTTACACAAACACTGAGACCATTTTTAAGCCGTGGTCCTACATGTAATGTACGTGTCAACATGCATGTTGCAGTGGGCTGTTCTGCGAGTTCACTCCCCCAATGGTCCTTCCTCGAACCAGTCCCTGTGACAACCACGACTGCCTAAACGGAGCTCAGTGCGTTGTTGTGGGAACGGACCCACGCTGCCAGTGTCTCCATGGATACGAGGGCGAGCGTTGTGAAACCCTGGTGAGCGTGAATTTTGTCAACCGGGAGTCCTACCTGCAGCTTCCCTCCAACCTCCTCTCACCACAAACCAACATCAGCTTACAGGTAGACGCCGCTCTTTTCATTTTATTACTACTTTTTGTTTCATTTCAGGATCTTTACTGTTGCTCCAAATATCCATGGACATTTTGGCTTGGGGAGAAAGATGCATCTAAAATGTATTAAAAGATATTGAATGGAAAATGAACCAAATTATTAATTTAACCTAAAAACTATTTCTTAACACTGCCTGTGTTTAAACAGCCTTGTAAATGTATTAATACTCCTTAGCATGTTTAGATAACTGCAAACTTTCAAATATTTTATAAAACAAAGTAGTTTGTGTTTTTTAAGTTTAAAAAGATTACGTATATTTTAAGTTTTGACAGCAAATGTTCAAGTGTGGTGAGCATTACTCTTTTACAAAAAAAATTAAATGCAGCTAATTTCTTTACTGTAGGGACAAAGTTATAGACACATTTTAACCAGGGTGAGGTTATGAGACAGTATCCCAAGCTTTGAACATTTAGCAGAACACAGTTTAATGAGTGGTAAAAAAAAAAAAAAGCCTGCAAGGCACTTACTTCAATTATATACTAATTATGAAGAAGCTGCAGAGATCCAAGTCGCTTTGGTCTTTATGCTAAGCTAACATTGAACATCATCCTGATCACACAGTCCACACAATGAGAAATGGCGATGTTAGCATCATGCTAGGTGGATTGTTTTCTTCAGCAGCTGCCTTGGTTTAAAGATGACCCACAGAAACGTTCAATAAAATAAACCCAAATTGTAGTTGTGACATGACTTAAAATGGAAAACTTCAAGAAGTGTGAATGTCTTTGCAATGTGCTGTAATTAATAATAACTGCGAAATTTCCAAAGTAATATAAACACAGGCTTTATGATCGACTGCTGCAAGAAATGTCACTGACAGCTACGTCCACCTGTGCTTACAGATTGCTACTGATGAGGACAGCGGCGTTTTGTTGTACAAGGGTGACAATGACCACATCGCAATGGAGCTGTACAGGGGACGCCTCAGGGTCAGCTACGACACTGGGTCCTACCCGCCTTCTGCGATATACAGGTTTTTGCTCGAAAACATGTCTAACATCCAGAGACTGTAATATGAGAGATGTTGCCTCAGTTTCTCTCTCTCTTTCTCTCAGCGTGGAGACGGTGAATGATGGTAGTTTCCATTCTGTGGAGTTAGTAGCAGCTGACCAGACGTTGTCGCTGTCCATTGATGGCGGACCCCCCAAATCCATCAGCTCCATCAGCAAACAGTCCACGCTCAACCTAGATTCCCCACTTTACCTGGGAGGTAGGAACTCACACCATCTGTCTGTGGATGTGTCAGGAAGAGTTACTGACCTACTAACAACTTACTGCAGGAATAACATCACAAGATAAATAACAATAACTGCTGATAAGAACAAGACAGTTTATCAAAACCAAGGTACAGTTTATTTTAGAATTAAAACCAACAAAAAAAACTGTCTCTAAACTAAAAGATTGGTTGAATTATCAATGAGCCACTGAGAGACTTCGCTCTCCTAAACTAAGGACTAACCCCCAAACAAAGAACTTCATATCATTTTATTTATATCCACTGTTTTGGTATTCTCCTTATTTTACAGACGCACTGGAGATGTTAAGATTATCCCCAGCTCTGTGATCTAGATTGTCCCATATTTATAACATTGGGTCACACATGGGTCGATACTTGGATGTGTGATATTGCTTTTGTATTTAGTGCCCCTTAATTTAACTCTTACTTAGCAGAAATTGCTTTCCGTTTAATGCAGATTGTAGTCAGATTTTAGATCCACCTGTAGCGATTCTCTGTACAGGAATGCCAGAGCAGGCATCGGCTTCTGGTGGCCTTTCTGCACTGCAGCTCAGCTCCGGAGGCCGTAACGGCACCAGCTTCCACGGATGCCTCCGTAACCTCTACATCAACGGAAAGCTCCAGAACCTGGGAGCCGGGCATGACCAAAGCTCTCCAGGTCCCGGGACTTTGCAGAGCTACAGACAGTGGCTGGGAAACGGGGTGGAACCAGGCTGCCAGCCGTGTCAGAGGGGTGCCTGCGTCCAAGGCGACTGCCACCCAACGGGTCATCAAGGTTTCACCTGTACCTGCCATCCCGGGTGGACAGGGACACTGTGTGACCAGCAAGTTAGCAATCCCTGCGATGGAAACAAGTGAGTGTGATTCAAGGTTCTGCAGCACATTGAAAATATACTAGCAAAGTCTTATTTATACTCACCTATTCCCATCATTACAGGTGTATTCATGGTACCTGCCTTCCAATCAACTCCTACTCCTACTCCTGCGTCTGCCAGCCCGGTTTTGCTGGTGTCCTCTGTGATGCGCAGGACCTGGACTCAGCTAATCCCTGCAGCATGTCTCGCTGCAAACACGGCAAATGTCGAGTGTCGGGCCTGGGTAAAGCATACTGCGAGTGTAACAGCGGATACACAGGGGAGGCATGCGACAGAGGTCAGTAAAATGATAATAATAATCATTATAAAACATATAAGTATGCATGTGATTGCTAACCAGAGATTGTTTGTCCAATAACACCCTAATAAACCCTTTTTATTGAAGGCATTTCTTTTAACTACACCTCTTCTAATCCAATCTTACTCAAATGTCTTAAATTGTCTCTGACATTGTTTCTTGCTTCTGTACTAACTCTGCTAACATTTCCACTTTTAAACTTAGTGTCTTCTGAGCTTCCTCTTAATCCCACGCGGGGGGCTACTCAGGTGAGATGACGTGTAACTATATTGTCATCTTGAGCTGGTTTGTTCTCAATTCATCAAGCATATAAAGTATAATATTTAGTTGCTGTAGGACAGTCAAAAACTAAAGATTAAATGTAATGTTTAAAGAACATTCATGGTACAAAATGTTTTTAATTCACCAGTATTATAAATAGTGTATAAAGACTCTAAAGCATTGCTTATAAACCTGAAACTTTGCAGACATAAAAATTAATTTTCTTTTCTTTTTTTGTTTGAATTTTTCAGTTCTTTGTATCAAACCTTTTTCACAGCAAACACAATATTGCCAAAAACATTTACTTACTCCTTCAAATCCTTGAGTTCAAGTGTTCCCGTTGTGTAAATCCAGTATCCACGATGACATTTGTGAAAGAATGAATAGCTTTATGGAGCTCTGTAAAGTTCAGGATCGTAATGAATGGATGGCACCTGTGTAAATCACATAATTTTCTTGCTACCAAACATTCAGTGTTTGCATCATTCACTCCATTTAACAAATGTCATCGTTAATTCACAAACACGTTCTGTTATTTACAACACTTACTAGATGGGTGAAAATGGAGCAGGAAGAAGAAAAAATCTTGTCTCAGTCGTTGCAGAATAATTTTTTTATGGTTGTCTTTTACTGTTTCTAAGACTTAATGATTTGGTTTCTTGTAATGTGTTTTGAACTTATTTAGAGTAGAGCATTGTCTCAACTCTCCATCCAAACTGCTTCTTAGTTTTACTCCGTGCACTGAAACACACATCAGTTTTAAATTAATGTACGCTGTTTTACTTTTGAAATTGAAGTTATACTTCCTTTTTGTTATTTATAGCACTTCATCTTAAGACAAAGAACTTTTAGAAATTAATTGGCAAAAATGCCTTTCTAGCTTTAAACATAACTAAAAGCATTTTAAAATTAGCCAAGTCCCTTAGTTTTAAGATATTTGATTGAATAGACAATTTATTACTACGTTCTCTAGAATTCTCTGAATATAAAACTCTCACAGCTTTCTTTTGTGTCGCATACAGAATAGTGTTGGTTTAACTCTGTTCCTGCAGGCGTACAATAGATAGAAAACTCTGGGTGACTTAATGACGTATTTTGTTGCAGAGGTGGCCTGCCGAGGGGAACGAGTCAGAGATGTCTACCAGAGACAGCAGGGCTACGCGGCGTGCCAAACCCAGGAGAAGGTCTCCCGTCTAGAGTGTCGAGGCAGCTGCCCGGGGGGAGCGGAGGGACAGGGCACCTGCTGCACCCCCCTCCGTAGCAAACGCAGGAAATACACCTTCCAGTGCACTGATGGGTCTTCTTTTGTCCAGGAAGTGGAAAAGGTTGTCAAGTGCGGCTGTACAAAGTGTTCTTCGTAAAACAAAAGAGAAGTTCTTTTTTTTTTTTTGACAGAGCTCCTGCCATCCTTACCTGATTGCTCATCTGTTCGTGTTCCCTGTGAGGAAACTCTCCACACCCCAGGAGTATTATTCCCCAGCACCCTGATTTTTTTAAAAGCCCCTAAAAAAAGTAAAAGGAAAAAAAAGAAAAAGAAAAACACAAGAGAAACAAATTTTTAAAAAAAAATAGCTACCTTTCCTGTCAGTGCTGGACTGATGACCGATGCTTCCTCTGGGGGGATTTTGAATTGTAAAGTACAAAAGCAGACTTATTTTTATTATGAAGTGGGGAAAAAAGACAAAAAAAGAAAGACATTGTTCTTCATCTACTTCTTTTTGTTGGTCGTGATAGCTCCAGTGGTGCCACAGTGTTCCCTGGAGAAGCGGCGGCTCACCACTTTACAGTAGACGTCCTGCGTCCCGTCTGAGTTGTGCATCTTTTGGAGTAACTGTAAATGGTAGTACTACAGACTCACCACTAGGAGGAGCTGCCTTAAAGCATGGCACGGTGTGAGCAGCGGTTACCCCCCACATACACACAAACACAACTCAGAAACCACCACAGGCTCCATCAGCAGACCTGCTGAATCTTCTGTGACTTTGTGCATGATCGTACACACTGCTGCATCCAATCTCCTGGGTCTTTTTGCAGCTGCTGAACAACAACACAGACACACACATGCACCTGCAGAAAAAAAAACAACTGGTCAACCACACAGCTCTCTGTTTGTGTACCCCCATCCCCAAGTCATGAATGACAAGTATTTATTGTATCATAAATACCTGTACTTATTCACTAGATTCCCCATGTATCAGCCTGAGTCTTTTAATATATATTAATTTATATTTGTCCTTATTTTTGTATTAAAAAGACATACTCTGTCAAGATAGCTGACTAACAAAAATGGTGTCCTTTATTTTTGGTGTAAGAAAAGTTTTGTTTTGTTTTGGATCACTGAAACCTTTTTGTGCTTGCCAGAGACCTTAGTTACATTTTAATCTGCAAATGTGACGTGAAGACATTGTATATTTTTGTCGCGTTTCCTGAGAGTTTGTACTGTGCCATTACCAGAAGGTTCTTTATATTAGAGTATAAATGTATAGATTTCCCTACCTATGTACTCCACACAGACTTTGTGAGTAGCATTGACCCTAGCGGATGCATAGAGAACTCTTTTTACCTTTTTAACAAATTTAAAACATACTGTGACTTTTTTCTAAATGAAACTACTTTGTTAGCCCCTTTGGTCTCAGATGTTAACATGTTGCTGCTAAGTTTTTTGTACCGTAGACTTGGATCCTGATCTGTATGTTATATAGAGCTTCCTGCTCCTTCCTGTTTGGGGCTGCCTTGTGTAACAGATGAATATGACCCCCTCACTCCTCCATCAACTCCTCTCCACATGTACATTGTGCTTTATATTCTCCCTCTCTCTTCATCCCCAGACTAATGTCAGTTTCCTGGCTGATGTTTGTTTATTAAACACAATATTTACCTCACACTTCTCATCTTTTTCCTTCTTGTTGCCAAGCTCTGCGTGAGAGATCGTCCCCGCAACTCATCGAAGACAATTATTGCAAATTGGAACCCATGGTAGGATTTGTTATGTTTGGTTTTATTCTCACTGTACTTCTTTTTCATCTCCTGTTAAATATTTTGTAACATTAAAACATTTTACCTTGTTTGCCTGTTCTTAATCCTTTACAAGAGTATTGAAAAAAAACTGTCCTACAAAACTCTGACTCTATTTTATAAAATTACATCCACAACCATATTAAATTGTGTTTAATATATTTTATTATTATATGTGGTGGATAAACACAAATAGTGCATAGCTGGGAAATCATTTGGAAAGTCCTTTTGGTTTTGTCTGTCAAGTTGTGTCCATTATTCTGTGCAAATTAGCTCAATGTACTGGAAGCACAGTATTTGTGAAAATCAGTTTTCTGGATTCTTTAAAGTTCCTCAGTTGAATTTAGATATTTGACATTTTAATACTTGAATATGCTTTGATTCTCACACCATAGTAATGCCACTAAGATTTGTACAATAGTTTGCACGTTTGGGATGATGATGAGGAGGATGTGACATTATATACTAGGCAGCAATAACCTGTAATATCGCTAGTAAAGATGTGTAAAGAAAAAAAAGAGAAAAACTTCAACTTATTTAACCATTTGTTGCAGTAGCATAATCTGACACAGAAGCTTTGTAAAAAAAATCCAGCCATTGTTTTTTTTAATCCTGTTTGACTTTCTTTACATTTGCATGTTTATTCCCAAAAAGGGTCAACTTCTGAGGAACTTGTTTTGCTCCTCAAGGCTCATCAAAAATCTCTTTAAATACATCTGAAAAAACAAAGTAACATTTCTATTAAAAATATAGCAGGTTTTTCTACAGTACATAGTTTAAAGGTTCTCTTCCAATGAATTTGTTTAATTCTTATCAGCACAAGCTTTGTACATATTGTGACTTAAATTTACGTTCTCAGGGGTCAGTCTTTACTTGGAGCATTTTATATTGATTTTCATCTATAAGTCTCTAATACGTTGTTTTCTCTTTAATTTACCTGTTTAAATCGGCCCAAACCTTCATCTATATATTTTAAATGCGCTGTACTGTAGTGCCATCTACTGGTGAGCTGTTTAAATACATTTATCTATCAGGATGGTTCCCCTCAGCGGTAAAACAGAAGGACAGCAGACTCAGTCATCTCCTTGGAGGCACTCCAGCCTTGATCTCTTCCCAGTCTGTCCCAGTCAAAGGATGGAAAATCTCCACACTGGTCTGGGTGGAAATATCCTCCTTCTCCTATGCAGTACTTGACATACAAAAACACAGGATTATTACTAGCAGCGGACTTGGACAGAAATCTGTTGAGACTTACATGTTCAGAGTTGCACCCTGTGGGTTTGACCCCAGAGCAGATAGCCATGGCTGCTAGCTCATTGTTTATAGCTCTGAAAGTGATGAAGCCTGAATCAAACTCGTCTTTTTTTGTGGAAAAAAAATGAGAACACAATGTAAAGTTTAACTCTTCAGTTACATGGAATCAAAAAAGTTGTTTTTATTCTATTTACTTCTTGACTTTGGTCCATATAAATTTCTGGTGGACTCCCTGTTTCCATGATCATACACAATAGGAATCGCTGGTCCTCTGTTGGAGCACGAGCCAATGTTGTACCTTACTGGATATTGCTGCAATAATGTAACAAATTTGGCATTAATGCACATAGACTAGTAGGAACATCAGAAATAATTTCAGTTTCAGCTGTTGTGCCTTACCTTAAACAGGTGGAAGAGATTTCCCCCATAAAGACGGAGGAAGTTGTTTTCAGTGTGGTAGCGGAGGATGGCTGCCAGGCTCCAGTGCTCCATCGGGAAGTTGTTGGGAACGTGCCACACAGACACGTCTTTAGCAACAATGTCGTAGTAACCTGGATTCTAGAAACACAAGCTGCATCTGTCATTTTGGCATGGGAGGATTTTATGGAATATACAAACAAACACAAAATTCTGCATAACTGTCAAGGAACAATTAAGGACTTTATGTTTTTTTTCAAATAAGACTAAAAAGTTTGGCATGTGTTGATCCACCTTTACTCTAACTAATAAAAACTGCTTTATGTTTATATATCACATGAAATACCAATAAAATACATATAATTTCATAATTTAAATATGACAATAGAGCACAGCACTATAAATTATGACTGACTAAATCAACTCCATTCAGTGCTTTCAAAGCCAGTTGGATAGTGTTAATGGTTAAAAGTTTCCAATCAGTGCAGAGGAGTCCAAGTCACGTATCAGCGGGAAAAAAATCCTACTTATCGATATAAGCAACAGGGCTGAAGGGACATATAACGTTGGGAATATTCAGTCTGCTTTCTGAAGTACTGTTCTTCCTCAAGAATAACCTGCGTACCTTGTAATCATCAGATGTGGCACTCTCTACTAAACCAAAGGTGTTTCTGTTGAACCAGTTTCCATCTCCATCCGGCAGATTTGGATTGTTTCCCTGCTGACTGGACCAGCGATCCCCCACAGTGCATCTCCCATAAATGCTGTTTTCATGGACACTGGCCACCAGAGTCCAGCCGCCTCCAGCAGTGTTCATGTCGCAGAAAGTCTGATACTTCATCCCATTAGCTGTGGTCAGGTAGTATATCCCATCTGGAGACATGACACCAATTCAGATCAAATGACTCATAATTAGATTTTCTTATTCCTGGCTGCTTATTCTAAACATGCTCTGGAAGTTATTACATTTTTAAATTTAAATTTTAAATTAAATTTAAATTTAAAAATGTTTAGGCTTGAACAGCAATATACCTCAACAAGTCAAGCATTCCTACCTTCTTGTTCACTGTGATTATCCAGAATTTCTTTACAGCTCTGTGCAATGTATTTGAATCTTTCACTCAATGTCCTCAACCGTTCAAAGTTTGTCCTGGTGAGGTTCTCTGTATCTTCCATAATATCTCCAGAGATGTCAGTTGCTTCAGTTGCTGAAAATAGTCAGATTTTAAAAGATATAAAGGAAATAAATGTTTGAGGAAATGCTTATTCTCATGAGCCACACTTTACCTTCTTGTGTAAAGACATCTATAGGCAATCCATGTTCCAAGATCAGAAAAATCCCCAAAAATAAGAGTGTGTGGCTAAGCATGTCTGCAAAATAGAATGATTTAAAGTTTGTGAAACAACCACCATTTAATTTCAAACATTAAAATTAAATCAATGCATAACATTTTCTCCAAGAGGACAAGGCTTACATAGAGTAAAAAAATGTAGTCATACCTGTTTCCTTATGCACTTTAGTTGGAAAACAACTGAAACGTATTCCTCAGACTGTTGTCAGTCATTCCTCTCAGCTATATACCAGTAACCATACATAGCTGATAATGGTCACACATATATGACTATATATATATATATATATATATATATGTGTGTGTGTGTGTGTGTGTGTGTGTGTGTGTGTGTGTGTGTGTGTGTGTGTGTGTGTGTGTGTGTGTGTGTGTAAGCTAATCTTTGTACTTTGAGTAATGAACTTTTGGCAGTGACCTTATTAATTCCTCTGACTTCCTGGTTCCTCTGACTTCCTGGAGACAACAGTGTCCTAATTCTGTCAGAGGTCTTATCTTGCTTTGACCCAGTGTCTAACTAGTTTCAAGATACAATGTTTCTACTGTATCATACATTAATATCACCATCTACTACTGAACGATGGTGTTATCAGTGGCTTATCATGTTGGAACATGCAAAACTGTATCCCCACCTTGAAATGTGATTTGTTCAAACTAATGATAGAGGTCAGTATAAAATTCAGGGGAAAAAAAACCCAAACAATAAACCTCAGTCCCATTGGAAACATGACCTAGTATATCAAAATCCCATAGACTGGAAACAAATATGGAGAAACATAACAAAAATACCTACATCTGTTAGATTCTCCACCATGCATATATAGCTCCACCCAAACTCAAATAAATTGGCCCTTGGTCCTCAAAGCTTTGCTGGAATGGATGTGGGCAAAAGGGGGCATTACTCCGTGTGTTGTGGTATTGTCCAGATGTGAAACCTTTTGGGAATCAAATTGTTAAAGCTGCTTCAATAATGCTTAGTATAAACCTTATTCAGCCATATGTTTGTTAAGCAATAGAGCTGCTGAATTTCATACCTAAAATGATTATAAATTAGCCAAACTTGCATTTCTTGCAGCAAAAAGGATTATATTTTTAAAATGCAAAATCCCTAAGGTAAATTGTTTTGCAATTGTAAAACTGGAATATGAATTGTATGGCATTCTGTGTATGGAAGAAGCTATTCATGGCCCAACAGGTATACATAAACAAATTTGAATCCAGAATTATCAGATTATGGATGTATTACAAATGTTCTGTGTGTAAATTGGTCATGTGTCAGGGGACTATGGTGTAGTGGTGGCTGCAGATACAATACTTGTGTAGTAAGCATAGATATACATAAAGACATGCCCATATTGTCTCTGGGACATGGCCTATTAATTAATAGGTCCATGCATGCATTATGTCTCCAGAATGTGATATGTATGGTATGTTAATATGTATTTAGGTTCAATGGAGCTTTTTGCTCTGCTGCAACAATGTGGATAATGTTTCCCCATTTCCCTTATTACCGTCCCATAATAATTAAAAACTCTTGACCACAAGTTGCACCTAAAGGTGAAAGGGAAAGAAAATGTAATTGGATTTTAATTTAACAAATACATCAAAATATGATATTTAGCCCCCTTTTCTCTGATATTCCTGAAACAAACTAAAGGCCACCAACTTCCTTTAGAATTCACCTACTTAAAGTGCCCCACTTTGTAAAAGCAATACTAAGCAGCTGTCCTATGAACGTCTGATGTCTGTTAGACTACACAAGTTAATAAACACCATCATTAAGGTCAAGGAACAAAAAGATGTGTCACTGATAAAGTTGTGGAGAAGTTTATTAGATTATAAATCATAATTTATAATCTCACCATATAAAGCAATCTTAGTTTCACAGTTTGAAGTTTGTGTGCTGGGTGTGACGTTGCTTACCTCTGCTTCCAGAGAGTGGGTGTGCCTGAGGCAGCTGTTTGTTCTAACGCCCAAGAGCAATCTGCAATGCAATGTCATTAAAATCTGAGTGCTGATCCCTGATGGTACCATCAATTACACCTAACACCAATCCAATGGATTTCCCCTTTCTGTGCCACCACCTTTCCTCAAATTGGTAAACCAGCTCCACTCATTCTCAGAACATCACCTCCATCTTCCCTCAGTTGAACTCACCTTGCCCAAGTTGCACCTCCATTATTTACAAATGTCAAAACCTTGATTTGGTCTCTGAGAGGTTTCTTGAAATGGGTCCAAAAACTAACCCCAAACATGACAATGACAAGCTTTACTAATCTGTTCAATCCATTATGCAATAAAAGTAAAATCCATGGCAGAGCTGCAAGAACTCCAAGACATGGCTTTTCTCACAGGCTGGCCAAGAAGAGCATTACTTAGAGCAGCAATCAAAAGTTTCCATGGCTTGGGAGGTATGGATAAAATGCATCAGTTGCTCTTCATAACTAGTAGAGGCAAATCCCCAAAAAGACTTGCAGATGTAATCTCAGTACAAGGTGGTTTAACAAAATATCCACTCTGAAAACATAAAATCCTGAGGAGGAGGTGCATTAACTTATTTTTATAATAGAAGTATGCATTTTTCTTAGCACTTCATAAAACCACTTAGACGGCAATACAAAAACAGAAAATCAAAATCATACTTTGTTTCTAGAGCATCCACCTTTCTAAGGATCGTCATTTATAAACTTGTGTTCTGGATGCAGAGATTGTTTTAGAAAGGCATCCATTCCAGATTTTAACTAAACACAAAGCTCATAAAAATGTTAAATATTTCAAGTTGTGTTCATGTTCATCAGAGCAGACAAAGTTTTGAGCCACCAGCAGAGGTCACCAAACACCAGGAGGTTTAACTAAAGACAGACAAACTAAATTTGCATGAAGGTATTTTAGAAACTAAACTCCTAAATGCTATAAAAATGTATTTGAAATAAGTTATTGTGTATTTATCTTTTGAAAAACTTTCTGAGTATTGCATAAGATAATTATTTAAATTAGTGGAGCAATTATCAAGAATTTACATCTTCAAAGTTAGCCAAATAATGTTGTTAAATAAATAACAAAAGAGACAAAAATGAGACAGAAACAGCTTCAAAAGAATGTCAGCTTAACCAGTTTAAAAGAAATCACTGAAGTTATGAGAATATTTAAAATAAATAACTAATTTATGGCAGACGAAGACAAGACACAACATAAACACACAGCAATAAAAAGATGCAGAATTATCAAAATATTGACTAAGTTAACTATCATGGTAAAAGAAGGAAAATGATGGAAAATGACTAAAACCAGCTGCTAAATCAGAAAATATAAAAAAACAAAAGAAAACAACAGAAAAAGCCAGTTTGTCCTCAGGTCAGATGAAATAATCATAAGCTCGTGTTTCTTGCATCCAAATGGCTAAGAGTGGCATTGCTTCCCTAATCCCTCGTTACAACGTGCGGTGTGGTCCTCACTTGTCTGCAAGCTTTCTTATAATCCCCCAATAAGTCCAAGTTGGGAGCTCACCACCCAGGCCTTCTTGTGACTTGTCTTTGAAGTAAGCAGAAGTAGGACACCCTGCTGCTCCAGAGGTGTTTCTGTGGGACCGGCGGCCGTATGCATACTGCATCTGCACAGCAGTACTGGCACCCAGCTAACCTGAACCCAAGCACCTTCATCCCTGATCATCTTAGATAATGTGTCGTGGTCTGTTAGTAAAGCTTACTGATGAGAGAATGCACAGGTTGACAGGTTGAAATGATATTTCAACCAGTTATTTGTCGGTGGTACATCCCATGTAGGGGCTTGTCCTCCCATGATGGAACCTCTAGCCCCTCATCCTCTGTTC